>PVKC010037099.1:0-13066 GCA_004027635.1 Crocidura indochinensis
AAAGATCATCTAATTTAGTGCTATACCCCAAAACAGCAAGCTGAAGGGTTAGTGCACACACACACACACACACACACACACACACACACACACACACACACACCATCTACTAGGAAAGGTACCACTGAGCAAAAAGGGAGATACTCCATCAGCAAATGAGAGGAATGTGGCAGTAGCGGGGTGTTTTTCAGTGGACGATGCTCTATTAAAAAGAAATAAAATGATTAGAAACAATAAAATAAAACTACAAAATAGAGTTTGTTATGTGTTGCATGAATGAGTAGAATCATGCAGTAGATATGTAGCTGGACTGTAGAACTTGTTTTAGAAAACAGTGAAAAGAAAAATCCTTCCCACCAGCCGTGACTGAGAGCCCCTTTATCTAATCATCTGTGCTATCACTGATTGTTCTTGTTCTTTGTGATATGTGCAGTCTTTGTGGTGTGAGATGATACCTCATTGTTGTTTTGATTTGCATGTCCCTGATGATTAATGATGGGGACCATTTTTTTAATGTGCCCTTTAATCATCTGTATTTCTTCTTTGAGAAAATTTCTGTTCATCTCTTCTTCCCATTTTTGATAGGATTAAATGGTTTATTTTTGTTAAGCCCTACCAGCACTTTATATGTCTTAGATATTGGGAAGAGAAGGGAACACTATGACAATGATAATTGGAAATGATCATTCTAGACAAGAATCAGCTGCTGAAAGGAGGTAAAATGAGATGTATAGCACCCCTTCAGTAACAAAATTGAAAAGCACAATGTCTAAAAGGGAAAAGGAAAAAAAGAGAGAAATAGAAAGAGAGAAGAAAAATAGATACCATAAAGTCAGGGGTGGGACTAAAACTCGATCATAAACAACTTTGTATCTGTGCATCTCACGGTGTTTCAATTAAAATTTTTATTAATTAAAAATTTTAAATTTAAAGAAATTTTAAGAAGCAACCATCTTTCATTGCTAGCAAACTATACCTAATTCACCAGCAGGGCAACAATTACAGAAAAGGCACAGGAACTCAAACAGATGCAAAAGAAATCTCTTTCTATGCAGTCCCACTTCTGCCTTAAGTCAAAGTCTCAGTTTCCAGATGCTTCTCTCAAAACAATATGGAAGCACAATGAACAGATATGAGAATTCCAGCAGAATCCTTAAAGTCAGCATGTCATTATGATAGCTCAAAGAAGCCACCATATCCTTCACTTTATCAAGAGTAAGGCAGAGCAACCTGGGAAAAGTTGGCCCCAGAAGAAAGCCTATGAAATGCCACAGAATCATATTACAGACTTCACACCAAGAGTCTTCCAAGATGGCCTGAATGGTTCATCCTTAATAATATCCCTTTCTTTGGCTGAGCTTATCTTATCCACTCTGTCAACATCTAAATGGTGGCCTACCCATACCCACAGACCCACAAACTTTTCAAGATCATTCTCCAAAAACCTCCTTATGTTCTAGGAGAATGTGGGGGTCCCCTTTTGTGAAACACAAATTCCAATAAAGTACAATAAATTCCAATAAAGTTAATGTGTAACTGGAGAGCAGGATATAGAGACAAGGTGGTGGAGCAGGAGAATGAACAGAGTCTGGTGTACCTGTTGTACAACCCTATTTTGGCATGCTCAGGTAGACCCCAGATTTCATCTGGAGCCTTCACCAATGGAGATGGGAGTTCTTTAACTTCACTGGTCTGACTTCTGACTCTATCACTAACCAGAATGTCACTAACATGAGAAAGTATAAGAAGCTCCGATCTGTCATGCTGTGTATCCCTGGGACCAGAGATATGGCAGAAAAAGGGAAACAGGAAACCAAGTCTTCCTTAGCTTTGCTCTGCTGAGATCCACTGAGTCTGCCTTTCCATTCCTTCCTCATTTTCATTTCTTCACTTTCTTTCTAATATGTGAACACTGTCATCTGCACTGGAGAAATGCAATCCATAGTAACTGGGAAGAAAAGGTCCTGCTTACCTTTTCTTTATTCCATAATTTTGTTCAGCTGGCATATGTAATGACTACATCTTCTTTCAACATCCCTACTTCATACCCAAGAGCAAGATCTAGCACTGCACAGTGCTAATATATTTATTTAAAATTAAATGGATGTGGGGCTGGAGACAGTATAGTAGGTAGTGAGCTTGCCTTGCATATGGCAGAGGAAGAGGAGAAGAAAGAAGAAGGAACAGGAGAAAGAAAGAAAGAAAGAAAGAAAGAAAGAAAGAAAGAAAGAAAGAAAGAAAGAAAGAAAGAAAGAAAGAAAGAAAGAAAGAAAGAAAGAAAGAAAGAAAGAAAGAAAGAAAGAAAGAAAGAAAGAAAGAAAGAAAGAAAGAAAGAAAGAAAGAAAGAAAGAAAGAGAAAGAGAGAAAGAGAGAATGAGAGAGAGAAAGAAAGGAGAAAGAGAAGAAAGAAAAATCCTCATCAGGAGAGCTGAGAACAATCAGGAGCAAGTCCTGCACACCCTGCTGTGTCTCAAAACAAAACAAAACAAAACAAAACAAAATTATGTGGGACCAGAGAGATAATATAATAGGTGCTGGTCTTGAGAGCAACCAACAATTTCCTTCCAAAATATTTATAAATAAAGCAACAATTTATGTTACCTTCTTAAATGGTTTATTTTGTAACAACTAAAGGCATTGAATATGTTGTCATATTCTATTCTTGGCATTCCATATGGCTCCCTGAGCACTGCTAGAAGTGATCCCATGAGAATAGAACCCTGAATGCCACCTGGTATGGTTGAAGAATAAAAATTATGTGGAAGTACTGGAGAGATACAGTACAATAGCTAAAATTTATGCATCCCATGAGGTTGACCCTGGTCTGTTCTCTGACATCATATGGTCCCCTAAGTATTAGCTGAGTGCAAGTAGGGGGGCCTCAAATCATCACTGTAGTGCCCCCTAGGTAACCCCCAGTGCCAGAGTCAAAGAAGCACTGCACCTTCAGACCTTTTCATTGAACTTCTATTCAGGAGAACTATTCTATACCAAAAAATGATATAGAATTTCTCATCTCCACATGCTAAATCTTATTTTAACCATGACTTGGGAAATGTTTGCAGAGCTACACTTGTTCTCTCTTCTGTGTTTGCTTCATGTGCAAGTACCTAGCATCTTGACATTGATGTTCCTGTAGACACAAGTACATTTTTAAGCAGTTGTGTCCCCTTACCTCCGAGGGTGAAGTGGTGCATCGCCCCTTCCCCGAGCACTCTACATCGCTGCTGTGACTCTCTCCCTGCACACAGTTGCTGATCTTCACCACCAGGGTTAAGCGCAAAGCCACAATAGACTTAGTAACAGAATCATTCACGAAGCCTGAAAGACAGTGACAACAGGAAGTCAAATTCAGAATACCTGGTGCTTCCTACAGGATTCTGAATTTCAATCATACTGCATTCAAGTCTACAAGAAAAAAGTAAGAAGATCGGCAAGTGAACAGTACCTCACCTGGTACATCACACCTGGGCTTCTGAATGAGCCCTTTTTTGAGTATCATATGGAACAACTGCCCTGGTAAAGTGGGCCCAGAATCACCAGATTAGATTTTTTTGCTTTCTTTCTGCCCTTGATGTTTAGGGTTGTTTGGTCTCAATTCTCTCACCCACCTTTGCATTTTAGCATTCACCTGACTTTTGAATTTGCTGCTTACCAAGAGACACTTACCTGCCTCTTCCAATCCTCTTCTTCTACTTGAACAAGTCATACCACGTACCCCCTAAGTTTGCCCACCTGTTGTGTAAGATTGTGGATATGGTCCCCACAAGCACCACCAGCAGTCACTTCTGAGCACAGAGCCGGAAATCATCTCTGAGCACCAAGAGATGCGGCTCAAAAAAATTTCATTGCTTAATAGTTTGTGATTAGCTTTGGTAAATGCCCCCCAATTTTTTTATCGAAAATACATTGTCACATAAAGCAATAGAGATGAAATCAGACATCAGCACAAAATAATGCTTTTCTGACCATTGCTTTCATTGAGTTTTACATTCAATCATCCTCAATTCTTTATCACCTATATTCTAAGAATTAGAAAACTTAATGTACTATAATACTGTACAAGAATTCTTTTTGGGGTCACACTCTGTGAAGCTCAAGGGTTAAACCTATCTCTGCACACGGGAATTGTTCCTGGACCAACCATTGTTCCTAGAATGCCTTAAGAATCAACTCCCAAGTGGCAATTCAGGTAAGAGTCCTACCCACAGTGCTATCATCATTCAGGCCCATCTGAAGGTTACTTTAGCAATTCTATTCAGAAGACAAAAGAGAGGAGGGCTGGAAAGTCCAGCTCATGACATGAAGCTCACCACAAAGAGTGATGAGTGCAGTTAGAGAAATAACTACATTGAGAACTATCGTAACAGTGTGAATGAATGAGGAAAGTAGAAAGCCTGTCTAGAAGAGCACGGGCCAGGGTGGGATGGGGTGGAGGGAGATTTGGGATACTGGTAATGGGAATGTTGCACTGGTGAAGGGAGCTGTTCTTTACATGACTGAAAGCCAAATATAATTATATTGTAATCAAGGTGTTTAAATAAAGATATTTTAAAAATTCTATTCAGGGCAAGAGAAACTAAACTGTAAAAATGATACTTGCCATACATGTGGTCGACCCAAGTTTGATCCTTGGCATCAAATATACCACCCTCAAAAAGTACCATCCGAGATAATCTCTGAGCATAGAGTCAGGAATAAATTCTAAGCAGTTCCAGGTATGGCTCCCCAAAACAAAGAATAAATAAAATAAAAAATCTATTTGACTGTTAAACCTGGCTTTCTTTTCCTTTTTTTCTATGCTTTCATTGCCTCCATAAATACTTGTTGGACTCAGATCTGTAAGATTCTAAATTTTAAGATTGCAAAAATGAGTCAGTCACCCTAGGTTTCTGCCATTCCAAACTTTCCAGCAAGATCAGGGCCCTTCTTAACTCCTTTTGAAACCAGAGTCTTTGAATTCTGCAGAGACATTTTTCAGGTTCTTATTTTAAACTCCAACAGACAGGATTCGAAGTCAATAGTCTGAGATGGGCTCCTGGCAGGCACATTGTCGAAAAAGATTCCCCCATCACTCAGACATGGTGCCAATTAAGAGGCAGGAGTCTACTGAAAGACTAATTCAGACAAGCAACACTATTATTATGCTAACCACTAACATGGATCCAAGGCACTGGGATATATTTGAAATAAAACTTTTCTCATATATTTTTGAAAGCCCAGAATATCCTGAATCTTGTTTATACTCCAATAGTTCTGTCAAATTTGGAGAACCACTTCAAAAACACATTTCCATATTAGTTTTATTTGCTAAATAAGTCTGAGTGCTTTGGGCCCAAAAATTATCTCAGGAAAGTGTTTAGGAAATCAATCTCTGCAACAGTGGGTCACACATCACTAGTCAGTTCCCATATATGTTACCTAATCCCCCAAAGAGGATCAGCAAGATGAGCATATTCTTTCTAACAATACACTGTTCACACAGCAAGCACAGTGTCTGGCAGCTCCTGTCAAGGACAAGCATAATTACAGCCAGGTTGTTTGTACTTCCTTCTGATCATGTCTAGGGTGAAATTCTCAAACTTCTTCATAATGAAGAGTCATACTATGTAATTTAACTTTCATCAAACTGCAGCTGGTTATAGAAGAGCAGTCCTTAGGAAATTCCTGTCCTTTACAAAGGGGCAGCAGGAAGAATTGGAAATGAAATGGAACTGTGTTTTGAAATTTTTACTTTAAGTTCTTTATAGCTACCATTTGAGAGTCATTGAAAAGACTGCATGATGTCTTGCCCCAAGCTGATGGACACATTTAGTGCATAAGAATTGCAGAGCAAATAGATACTATTTTTTTTTCTTCCTTGATGGTAGGAAATCAACCCATGCAGTGTAGGTGCCAAAAGAGATCTGGAGAAAAGGCTGGTCCGCAAAGTCAGAATTATAAGATGCACAGGCCAAGTGGTCAACCAAAGCCACATACAATGCTACTGGACAAACTTTTGTTCACACTTACATTTCCATAGACTAAAGAGCTGGTGCAATGGAGCTGCTCCAAATAAAGCTTGGTATAAAGTAAAAGCAGGAAAGAAAAACAAAAAGAGATTTATGAGACGAAGGGTAAAAAAAAAAGAGGGGGAAGAAAGGAAGGAGAAAGAGAGAGAAGCAAGACAGGAAAAGAAAAACCAAAACATATATTAGTTAACAGTACATGCAGTCTTAAGAAAAGGTTTTCTCCAAAGAAAGTCTCTTCAGCAAGTGGTGTTGGGAAAACTGGCTCAACTGCATGCAAAAAGGTTAACTCAGATTTCTAAAAATTATGCACAAAGATAAAATCAAAATAGATTAATGATCTAAATATTAGACCCGAAGCCATAAGGTACACAGAGGAAAACGGAGGTAAAACACTCCATGACATTGAGACTAAAGGCATCTTCAAGGAGGAAACAATACTATCAAAGCGGGGGCCGGGCGGTGGCGCTGGAGATAAGGTGCCTGCGCTAACCTAGGACGGACCGCGGTTCGATCTCCCGGTTCCCCATATGGTCCCCCGTGCCTGCCAGGAGCGACTTCTGAGCGAATAGCCAGGAGTAACCACTGAGCGTCACGGGTATGGCCAAAAAAAAAAAAAAAACAATACTATCAAAGCAAGTAGAAGTAGACATAAACAAATGGGATTACATTGAATTGAGAAGATTCTGCACTTCAAAGGAGACAGTGAGTAGGATACAAAGGTTACCCATGGAATGGGTGAAACTATTAACCCAAAATCCATCTGATAAAGGGTTAATATCTAAAAATATATAAGGTACTGGCAGGACTTAACAACAACAAAAATTATCTAACACCATCCAAAAATGGGAAAATGAACACACATTTCCTCAATGAAAAAATACAAATGACCAAAAGGCAAGTGAAAAAATGTTCCACATCACTAATCATCAGGAGATGCAAATCAAAACAACAAAGAGGTATCATCTCACACTACAAAAAATGGCACACATCAGGCTCGAAAGAGATAGCACAGAGGTAGGGTGTTTGCTTTTCATGCAGTCAATCCAGGACAGACAGTGGCTTGTATTCCAGCATCCTATGTGGTCCCCTGTACCTGCCAGGAGATATTTCTAAGCACAGAGCCAGGAGTAACCCCTGAGTGCCACTGGGTGTGATCAACAAACAAACAAACAAAAAAGTACACATTCCAAAGAACAAGAACAACCAGTGCTTAGCATGTATGGGAGGAATGCTGCTGGTAGGAATGCCATTTAGTTCAGCCATTCTGAAAAACAATATGGAGACTCCTCAAAAAAAGTAAAACTAGAAATTAAACTTCCTTATGATACAACAATGCCACTCCTAGGGACATATCCTAGAAACCCAAAACCACAATACAAAAATTTCCTCTGCACTCCTATGTTCATTACAACACTATTTACAATAGCCAGAATCTGGAAGCAACCCAGGTACCAGACAATAGATGAGTGGCTAAGGAAACTGTGGTATATCTACACAATGGAATACTATGCTGCTGTTAGGAAAAATGAAGTCATGAAATTTGCTTATACATTGATGCACATGTGGAGATTATTGTGCTGAGTAAAATGAGTAAGAGGAAGAGGGCTAAACATTGAATAATTTCATTCGTCTATGGGATATAAGGAAAACAAAAGACAATATGGGGTATGATATCCACAGACAATAAAGATGAGTATTAGGAGGACCAGTCCACGGTAGAGAGCTTGCCACAAAGAGTAGAGAGTGAAGCTGAAATAGAGAAGAGTCTATTGTAAAAGTGAAGGTTGGAACTAATCACTCTGGACAAGAGCTTGGTACTGAAGTGACTTGTGCATACAGTTCAAGCCTGTGGTCCTAATTATAAAGCTGAAGTAGTAAATTGTTCCTTAATTGACATATCATGCATTCAACAAACAGAGTTGATATTAAGAGGTAGTATAGGAGGGTGAGTTGAGCTCATTCAATCAATATAAAGCCTGTATTTAGTAAGATCCATGTGTGAGAGACCATCTAGGAGAAATACCTGCTACCTAAGAATAAGCCAGTAAAGGGAGTTGAGAGTTTATGAAGTGTATATTGGCTGGCACCTGGGTAATAAGTACAAAAATCAAGAAAGCTCTCAGGTCTTGGCACTGGCATCTCTTGAACTTCGGTAAATATTTGGATTTCATGACTAGTGCAATGTAAATTCACTGATGAGTTTTAAGCTGGGGAATAAAATATAATAGGCTTCTTCAAGCACATTTCAGATGGGAAAGTGGCAGCTATTATATAGATTAAATATAGACTATAAGAGAAATGAAGACAACATACACAGATAGTATAAGCAACTGGGGGGGGGCAGGCAAGTGAATTAAAATTTCTGCTCACACTGGTGCAGGCTTGGGACTAGGGAGCATGAAAAGAAAGAGCTCAGCCAAAAAGAAAGAGCTTGACTTCTCCAGCAATTCCACTCCTAGGAGTATACCCTAGGAACCAAATTAACACAGTACAAAAAAAAAGCCCTCTGTTTCTTTCCTATATTCATTACATCATTATTCACAATAAACAGAATTTGGAAAAAAAACTTAAGTGCCTAAAGAATAGATGATTGGATAAAGAAAATGTGGTGCATCTACACAATGGAATACTATGCAGCTATTTGGAAAAATAAAGTCGTGAAGTTTTCTTATATGTGGATGGATATGGAAAGCATTATGTAAAGTAAAATGAGTCATAGGGAGAGAAATAGACTCATTTATCACTCATTTATTGTCTATAAAAAGAATAGTATAGTAATAATATCTAGAGACAGTATAGATGAGGGTCACAAGAAACACTTCATGGTAGAAAGCTTGCCACAAAGACTGGGGGAGTGTAGTTAGAGCAGAGACGGGACCCTTATAACAATAACAGTTGGAAATAATCACTTTGTATAAGAAATAGGTGCTAAAAGATGATAGTGAATTAGTACCCCACTCATTAACAATAATTATTAATAATAATTATAGCAGGGGCCGGGCGGTGGCGCTGGAGGTAAGGTGCCTACCTTGCCTACGCTAACCTAGGACGGACCGCAGTTCGATCCCCCGGTTCCCCATATGGTCCCCTGTGCCTGCCAAGAGCGACTTCTGAGCGAATAGCCAGGAGTAACCCCTGAGCATCACTGGGTGTGGCCCAAAAACCAAAAATAAAATTATTATTATTATTATCATTATTATTATTATTATAGCAATATATAGCAAACAGTGTCTAAAAGTCCACAGTGTCTAAAATAAAAAAAAAGGAAGAGATTGGGGCCGGGCAGTGGCGCTGCAGATAAGGTGCCTGCCTTACTGTGCTAGCCTTGGACGGACCATGGTTCAATCCCCCGGTTCCCATATGGTCCCCCAGGCCAGGGGCAACTTCTGAGCTCATAGCCAGGAGTAACTCCTGAGCGTCACTGGGTGTGGCCCAAAAACCAAAAAAAAAAAAAGGAAGAGAGAAGTAAAATGTCAGGCAGGGGGAGGACAGGAGGGAAACTGGGGCACTGATATCAGGAAATGTGCACTGGGAAAGGGTATTATAGAATGTATGACTGAGACTCAATCATGAACAACTCCAACTCTATTATGAACAACCTTGTAACCACAGTGTTTAAATAAAATTTAAAAATTCTGCCCAAAGTTTAAGAATCTGTGCAGATTCCCAAATGGAGCTATCATATCAGTATTTGGAAATCAGATGTAGCCAGTTAAAAACATTCAGACTGACGGTTAAATATGGTTAACCTTTGAATGCAGGTGCTATTCATCACAGGAAGCAGACACTAGGGTAAAAAGATAGACAAAGCAATGAAAGGGGCCAAAACCACTGTATAGAAAGAGGAGGTACAGTAAATGCACCCCATATACACCTCAACACAGGCCCTTCACCTGGTCTGTATTGCGAATTGGGGGGATAAAAAAAGGAGGGGCAGAACCAACTTTCTTTTTTTTTTTGTTTTTTGTTTTTGGGCCACATCCATTGACGCTCAGGGGTTACTTCTGGCTATTCTCTCAGAAGTTGCTCCTAGCTTGGTGGAGGACCATATGGAATGCCAGCGGGTCAAACCACGGTTCATCCTAGGCTAGAGCTTGCAAAGCAGATGTCTGACCTCTAGTGCCACCGCTCTGGCCCCACAGAACCAACATTCATGGACCAATTCTCACTTGGTTTTGCAAAGACACCAGAACTTAGATTTTAAACTCTAATTTTAAAACTCTAGTTTTAAAAAAACTCTAATTTTCCCATAAGGGGACTGATGAGAAAAGATACGGTTTTCATAACATTAAGGGCATTATAAATTACTCAGATGACAGAGTTTTGACAATTTCCAATACTGAAAGAAGAAACTGGTTCATTACAAAAAGAAAATGTCAGAAAGATCCTGGAGTTCAATAGTCAGAGGCTGGCAAAGAAGCAGGGAATGAGAAGAAATGGAAGTGAGATGGCACTAAGGACACCTCTTCTACTCTATGAGATGATTTCCCTAATGGGTTTTAAACTTATAATGAAGGGAAACTTTCGACAATGATTATCCAGGGATCTGTATACACAGATCTGTAACTAGTCACAGAGACAAATCAAGTGAGGCTTACTTCCACCTCTCCTCATTCTTCTTGCCCCCACTTGCCCCACTTCCCTAACCTTGGATGGAATTGGCAAACTCTGCCCTTCTCACTGCCCCACACTCCACTCATTAACTCACCCATAAACTGCTCTGCCAGCCACAGTCACAGTTGCTTAAAACAGTGCCTGTGCCAAACTCCTCTCCCTGGGTGCTCATGAGAAGTTAAGAGCGGAAGAAAGGCGGAGGGGTGTAGGGAGGATGGGGTGGGGGTAGTGGTTCATCCCTTTGGAATAAACTAGTCAAACATCACTTAGGGCCCACCAACTGGATGGATGGAGGCATTAACTGTTTACCACTTGTTTTCTTTTATATTAATGTTTACAAGTATTCACTGGACTTTGAGGTTAATGCCTCCTTGGAATTAACAGCAAATGAGATTTGCATTGTTCACTGAAACCAAGGGCTTTCTTGTTAAAGAGAAAGTAAAGGTGAAAACACTAAAAATTCTGAGCATATGTAACTACATACTTAGGAGTTGGTATACAGGAAACAGTTGAGTGGTTTTTTTTTTTATGAAGACTAGGCAAGCCCTTGGATTTGAACCTAGACTTATAATATGGTTCTACATCTGGCAGTTGCCTGGTAGTGCACTGGAGAGACATGCAGGCTTTGCAGGTTGGCAGGTGCCAGCACAGAACTCGGGACTTAGCATTCATGTGGATACAGGGAAGGCAAATCCACCAATGCTCACATCTCCATGCACAAAAACAGATTTTGTGCACAGGTTTTTATACAAATGGTTACAGAGACTCTGAGAAGATGGAATAGAAGCTGAGAGCAAAACTTAATAAAATGTCTGTGATTCCCTTGGTTTGAGGACTTCATATTTGTGGACTGGGAAGCAAAACTACAAAATAAATTCTCTTTTGCCAATGCTGGCCCAGAGCAGGAAGAGAGCTCTCTAGGGTAAGAGTGATAGTATAATGGATAAGACACTTAAGCTAATCTGGGTTCAATCCTTGGCATCCCATATGGTCCCCCAATACCTCCAGGAGTGACCTCCTGAGTACAGAGTCAGAATTAACTCCTGAGCATTGTTGAGTATGGGCCCACCCTTCCTCTCAAAAAAAGAGAATTTGTTCTGAAGTCAACCTGAACCCAGGCCCAGTGCATTGCACTGTGGTTATCAACCTTCACTGCTACCTTGCACTGCAGATTCCCCCTGCTCATAAAATCTGCCAGCAGAGAAAGGGTCATAAGGGGGATTGTGTGTTGTATATGGGTTTAAATATTCAATGAATAAGGCTCTCAGAAGTCAGGTAG
Organism: Crocidura indochinensis; assembly: GCA_004027635.1. Classification (NCBI taxonomy): domain Eukaryota; kingdom Metazoa; phylum Chordata; class Mammalia; order Eulipotyphla; family Soricidae; genus Crocidura; species Crocidura indochinensis. Next base: position 11,905 of record PVKC010037099.1, read on the forward strand.
CACTACCAGGTACTGACACAATTTTGTGACTCGTTCTCTGAAAATCAAGTAGGTCATACAACCATCCTAGAACCTTGTTCAAGGTCCTTCTAACCTTTGCTAACCAAAACATTCAATCAATTTCCTTGTGAAAATCTAGGTCATGTGGTGGATTGCTCCTGCTCAGCTACTTTTTAAATGAATATGGATGTGTAAAACAGTCAAAATTATGTTTTGGAAAAAGTGTCCATCCAGAATGCTTCATTTTCTGTAGATTGCATACTAGGTCTGGAACAAAAACATCTTCTGAGAATTTTTTCAGAGCTATAAAAGCAGTCATTCAAATATTTTTTATCATTGTTAGTCATCCAAATCATCAGGTATATTACCTTCAATGATTCTGTAATATGATTTGCTCTAAAGAGAAGAAATCTTAAAGATAATAGGAAGGTATTAGAGGGAATAAAATAGCATCAACTTACTGGTGAAGGGGGTGATACTAGGAGACTGTATGCATGAAATCCTAACATTAACAGTATTGCAAATCACTGATGCCTAAAATAAAAAAAAAACATTTAATACAATCAGCTTACTGCTTATATCACCCAAGGCTAAACTCACTTGTTCTCAACAAATCTCCTGACACAAGACAGAGAAGACATGGAGGCACTCGGCCACATCCTAACTACCTGCTGTGTCTCCATTTTAGCACAGCCTCTGTTCATCTGTCCCCCAAAGAAAATGGAAACTTAACTATCAAAAAACCAGGCTAAGAAATGAATAGGAAAGCTAAGATGCAGACTTCTCTTTTCATGTTGATATTCTCCATCTTTCCCAAACAAATATCTAATTCCACACTAAAGGGTTATGAACCCTGGGTACTATTTTTGTTGTTTAATTTTTTTTTCAAGATTTTTTTTGCCCAACCCCATATCTTTCTCCATTAATTTTTGACCAAAATACTCGTCTTAAATGAGATGTGAGTATCTAAATCCTGAGTGTAAATGCACATGTCCCTCTGGTATTCAATCTCTCCACATTCCTTTAATTAGAGAATCTGGGACTTTTGCTGGGAACTGGGCCACCTGGCTGAAGAGCAAATCTCTCCTGGGGGCCTACTGACATGATCTAGCACTTCTCAATGTACGTAGAATAATAGAGAAAATAAATAGAGCCTTCACCC
>PVKC010037100.1:0-13061 GCA_004027635.1 Crocidura indochinensis
TAACGATATCGATAAATAATATCGTACGAAAGTTTTTGTTTTATTAGTTGTGTTATTTGTATCCTCCTGACCTATGTGGATACTTTCATGCAGAATATTCTCAATAAAAACTTATTGAAACTAAAAACAGTGTACCATCCTATGTAGTTTCGATTTTAAAAATGTAGCATGGAGGAAGGGTGTTTGCCTCTCATGCAGAAGGTCGGTGGTTCGAACCTGGCATCCCATATGGTCCCCTGAGCCTGCCAGGAGTGATTTCTGAGCATGGAATCAGGAGTAATCCCTGAGCGCTGCCAAACCACCCCCCCCCAAAAAAAAAAAAAAAAAACGAAAAAAAAATTGTGGCTCTCAAAATAAATTTCAATCGTGGTTTTGGCGAGATTTGGCTCAGTTGAAAAAAGAGGTTGCCGACCACTGGTTTGGATGAAGTTTTTTTTAAGCAATCCACAAAGGAGAGCCCAACATGGCCTCATCTCCAGGGTGGGGTGGATGTTGAAAATTTAGAAGACGTCTGGTAAAGTTTTAAGTAGAGAGATCTGGAAAATACATGCATGGACTTCAGAATAGTTCCATTATTATGATTATTATTTGGGTTTTGAGGCAGTAGCTGGCAGTGCTCTGGGCTTACTTGTGGCTCTGTGCTCAGGATCACTCCTGACAGAACTTAGAGAACCATATGTAGTGCCAGGGATCGAGCTCAGATCAGCTATGTTAAATGCAGGTGTCCTATTAAATATACTTTCTTCATTATTATTTTAAAACAATCACTGTATTCAGTGTGTTTGTTTTAACTGTAGAGCAAGAGACCTGATCAGATACTCTTTTAATCCTTTAAAGGCATGTGTAAATTCTTTAAAGATCATGGTATAGGTTACTCCTAGGGATATACCCTAGAACCATGATAGTGAACCAATGGCATGCATGCCAGTGGTGGCACGCGAAGGCCTTGTAGCTGGCACGCGGGAAGGTCCGCAATTAAGATATGCGGCACATGCTGCATAGTTTTTAGATACTAAAATCTTGTTATTAAGGTTTAATTGACACGCTGGCACTTTTGAGGAAATTCTTTGCTTTTGTGAGGCAGTTTGTGTACTCGGGCTCAAAAGGTCAGTCATCACTGCCTAGAATCACTAAAACACAATACAAAAATGTCCTCTGCATTGCCATGTTCATAACAGCACTATTTACAATAGCCAGAATCTGGAAACAACCCAGATACCCAACAACAGATGAGTGGCTAAAGAAACTGCGGTACATCTCTATAATGGAATACTATGCAGCTGTTAAGAAAAAAATGAAGTCATGAAATATGCTTTACATGAATGCATTTAGAGACTATTATGTTGAGTGAAATAAGTCAGAGAGAGAGAATCAAGCACAGAATAGTCTTACTCATCTGCGGGTTTTAAGAAAAATAAAAGAGAATATAATAACAGCAAAGAGATAATAGAGATGAGGGCTGGAAGGAAAAGCCTATGGTAACAAGCTTATCACAAAGAGTGGTAACTGCAGTTAGAGAAATAACTACACTAACAGCTACCATGAGACTGATAGAGAAATTCAATGCTTGTCTTGAAGATAGGCAGAAGGATAGGTGGGGAGAGGTTTAGGGAATGGGAGGAAAATGGTGGCGCAAAAGTTGCTCTGGTGAAGTAGGGTGTGTGTGTATTTTATGGCTGAAATCCAATTACAAGCATGTTTGTAGCCATGGTGCTTAAATGAAGAAATTATTTTCAAGAGATCATGGTGTAGGGATCAAGGATATAGCTAAAATGGGAGAGCATGCGCACAGCATATGTAAAGCTCTGGGTTTGATCCTCAGCACAATGAAAATGTTGCCCCACAACTAAAAATGCCAAAAAATTCATGGTGTAGAGGATAGATATACAGAGTGAGACTGAGTGGAACTATCTCCCCTTTTCCCACAATCAGAGAGGATTCAATGAAGCCCTTCTTTTTTGTTATCCCTTTAAGCTCAAATAACTGATGAGTTAATGGATTTTTCTTTGTCTTGCTCTCACAGAGGCCCCTTTTTTGATGCCTGCTATAAAGAAAACTCTTTGACATAGTGCAGATAACAGGAGAGTCTCCTTTCCTCTCCATTCCCCTTTCCTCTTCAGGGCCTCATTTGACTCCAGATCATATCCTATCAGCGTGTGAGACATTATAATAGCAGACTTCTGTTCTTTCACACCATAATGAGAGCCTAGTGTCTGCTGTTGTACCATTTATTCTACTTTCCCATCATGGTTGTCAGCCATTGTTGTCGTTGATCTAAGGAATCTTTCCTAGATTAAGAATGTATATAATTTTAAAGGAACTGATAGGAGCTGCAGTTTCTCTGGTCTGTAACTAGTTGAGTTATTGTGAGATGGGACTGTCACATCTGTTTAGGGCTTACTATCTCTGTAGTGTAATTACAGTCATGATGGATTCAAATGCCTTTGGAAGCTCTATGCCGGGAATTACATATGTCTTGTGTAAGGGATCAATTTCATTGTGTATTACAGGGACCAAAGGCAAATGCATCTATCTCAGTGATCTATTGCTAGATTTTCTGCAATCTAGATAAGTATTTTTTACCCTTTAATTCTAAGACCTTTGATTTTTACAAAATACTGAAGCCTCATAGCTTCTTCCTTTTATTTTCTTTTCCCCTTATATTGGTTCTGGCTATGATAACCATTTTCCAATTGCACATTTTGGTTAGTAATTTCTTCTGCTTCCTAAAGAATTTTTAGTGTACTTTATTTGCCCTGGACCTTTGCCAATGTTAGCTGTATAGGTTATATGTACAGGCAACCTACTTTTAGTATTTTCATACTTTCCATTTATCAAGAGTGTTGGTTTTGCCCTTACTAAGTGGAGCATTTTGACCCTTAGTTCCAGATGCAGAAATTCATTTATATCCTAGCAATGGGTTACTCTGCCTTGTCACTTAATTCCCACTCCTGTCCTTTTCTACTAGTTCTCCCTTTGACATTTGAATATGGCCCTTTATTATATTAAAATCCATTCAGAGGTTTTTGTTTCAAGTATGATTTCTTGGTGACTAATATTCAACATTGCAACCTCTTTAGCTTTTATTACTTTCCAAGTCTTCTTATTCCATCACAGTGACAGAAAATTTCATTTCTTTGTGCAACTTTAAAAGCAAAAATAGGATCCATGATGTATCTGTAGTCATGTGGAAAATTGTTTGAATAAAACAAAGAATAAATGCTTTTCTGATTCCATTCCAGTGCTCCTTTTTTCACATAATCTTTAGTAACCTTGAAGGTATCAGTTGCTTTAGCTTTAGCTTCTCCTTTCTATTGTTTTCCCTTTTCTTCAACCCTTATTTTTCTATTTGCTCCAAGAAACCACAGCTTGGTTAGAGCTCTTTGTAGAATCCCACTTGATTTACATTTTAAATCAGTTGAGAGTTGTGTTTTTTGCCTCACCTGACAATACTCACCAGGTTATTCCTGGCTTAGGAATTACTCTTGGCAGTGCTCAGGGGAACATATAGTGCCAGGGATTGAGCCTAGGTTAGCCACATGCAAGACAGGAGAAATGTCCTAACAATTTTACTCCAGCCCCAATATTTATTGTTATTTGTTTAGTTGCTCATTTCTATCCCAAACCAAATCTGGTAATGTGGGTTGTATTTGATCCTTTTGTGATCTGTAGCTTCACCTTGTCAACTGAGAGCACTGGCTATTTGGTATCTGGAGGATAGGTTGGGCTGGAATCATTGGTGAGGGAGATGTGGTTCTTCCTTGGGTTTGTGCCAGGCAGTACTGCTGTAAATTGGTTCTTGTTTCTCATGCCCACTGGAGCAGTATTCTCTGTCCTGAACAGAGGAATTCCCTTGGTTCACATCAATTCTCCATTTCTTTTCTATCCAGCATAAAATATATATACACCTTCACTTAAACCCTCCAGTTATGTCTTATCTCATTGGCTCCTCCCTCTTTCTACTGATATTTCAGCCCCTCTCATTGCTATGGACTCACCCATCACAGCAATATCACCTCTAATCTCTGAGACAAGTAGCCTGTGAGATTCAAAATGTGGTGGTCCATGGTAAGAACTCCCTACCTGGTGATAGACACTTACTAGTCTGTGATGGGGCCAAAAGTGTCTCTTTGCCCACTAATGCTTTCTAATCTGCAAAACTGGCAAATTGCAGAACCTACGCAGGAACTATCTTCTAGGTGACTGTGTGAGTGAAGTAGTTGGTGGTGTGCTAGGTATATGGTTAAGCCATCAGTAATTAGGAGCTTCTGTCTAGATCAGAAACAACTTCTTTCTGTCCACTTAGAATGCACCCATAGTTGTTTCTACTTCTAGAAACTTCTCTTTAGCAAGCAGGTAATGATGTGACTATTCAAGCCCTGTCATGAGCATTTGGAATCCCAGACCCAATAAAACATAGGTGTTTTCTGGAAAAGTATTTTGGAGGCTATTGAAAAAGTATTTTGTTGAAAAGTATTTTGGAGGCTCATCTTAGCCTGTGTTTTGCATTTGCAGGAAGGTTCTTGAAGGATGTGCCACTGTAAACATGTCATGCCTGTTACCAGAGAGGTAGCATGTGGCTGTGTTATGTAAAGCAGCATGTTTGTATATGGAAATAATTAGATCCCACACGGCCTCCTCCAGTGGTTGTGGTGTTCTGAGTAATTGCTCCAGAAAAGGCCCCTGGGGAAGACGGATTTGGAAGATTAAGTCTGTGAGCACATCAAGCAGCCACTTGCCCCAGGATAGGGAGAATTAGCAGAGAAGTTCTGAAAAACTGGCACGCACAGAATCAAGAGCAGGCCAGAAGGAGATGATGGGCGCAAGAAGAAGGGAGGAGGAGAGGGGAGAGAAGCTAGTGAAGAAACACAGTGCTTGTGGACTGACTTGCTAAAGCCACAAGCAGCTGCTCCTTCCAATACAGTTCATGCTAAACCATTGTGCTGAGAGTGAGGCCAGATTGACAGTTCTTTTTGTGTCCCTTCAGACCTGCTTCGTCATGACTGAACTTCACTTGATTAATTGGATGAATGTTTGAAGTGGTATAGGTTGGACTATGATCTATGGTCTTCACATAGGATGTGGACATGCTCCTTTTGGGAAATAGCCATGGCTGTTTCTACTTCTAGAGGTTTCTATTCAGCAAGTAGGTACTGATGTCAGAAACTTAGTTGTCCTCCTGGGTGGGCCAGGACAGCAGCTCTGACAGTGTAGGCAAGAACACAGAACAGCTCTACCCAGCACCATTTTCCATGTCCCCTGGGTTTTGTAGAGGCTGTTGATCACTCTCAGAAAAGGGACAATGGGGGAGAAACTGCAAGAAGGCACAAGAGAGTTGAATTGAGGGGTGTGGTGGGGTGAGGGGAAAGAGTCTTCATCAGTTGAAGGAGATGCTCCCACAGCACAGAGGGCTGGCAGGGGCAGGGGGCAGCTTTCAGGATGGCATAGATTAGGCTGGATCAATCATGCCTGATAAATCAGGCTTTATCAAGTACCTGCCTGTTGGTTCCACAAAGTGACTGACAGTGAAAAAGGATGCAACCAGCAAGAGTGTGGTTTTGGGTAATTCTATAAGAGGTGGTAAGATAGGGCCAGAGAGATAGAACACCAACCAGGTAGGCTGCTTACCTTGTGTATGACTGATCCAGGGTTGAGCCCTGCCAGGAGTGATCCCTGAGTGTAAGGGTAGATTTAGCCCTGAGCAGCACACAGTGTTGCCCCCCCCAAAGGAATTGTTTTTGTTTGTTTGTTTGTTTGTTTGTTTTTGGGCTACACCCGGTGGCGCTCAGGACTTACTCCTGGCTGTCTGCTCAGAAATAGCTCCTGGCAGGCATGGGGGACCATTTGGGACACCGGGATTCGAATCAACCACCTTTGGTCCTGGATCGGCTGCTTGCAAGGCAAACGCCACTGTGCTATCTCTCCGGGCCCAAGGAATTATTATTTTTAAAGATGGGAGGTGAAATACTTTTCTCCTATGTAATAGGCAGTCTCAAATCGCAACAGAAGGAATATGTAGAAACCCCATGAACCTCAGAGCCACTGCACTGTGGAAGGGTCTTCCAACAATGTCCTATTGAATGTAATGTAGGCTGGACTGCCCGCTGCCCCTCCTCATGTAAGGCCTGACACTTTCTAGAAATTTGATACATATGCGCTTAAAGGTCAAAAAAGTACAGTCTTATCCACAGTAAGCTTGGCTAAATATCAAAGGATATTCATAGGCAGCCAGAGGCTAGAGCCCGCCCCACCCTTGCCTCTCTGAATGTGCTCCCATTCTGTTCGTATTTGGCTTTAATGTATATCTTCTGTAGAGCACGTTAGAATCCTTCCCCTCAGGTGTTTATTGAGCATCTATTTTAAATTGGGTGCTGTGTGGCTGTGAGCTGAAAGAGGAATGGTTATAGCCACAGAGACTGGATAGTAGGGACCTGCCCTAGAGGGAACTGCAGCCAGCAGATCTTAAACATCTGCACACACATACCCCTATGCCAACTCCTGGCCCTACCACCCACCACTCCTCCATCTTCTCTCATTTCCCATCTGCTTCATGGAAGACCACTTTACCCTCCTTACTTTCCCACAGTGGATTGATTTCCTTCCCTCAGTTAATTATTGAGACCACACTAACCACACTAATTACAACAAACTGGAGTGATCTAGCTCTGAGCCCTATTTTTGCTCCCTAAGAATCTATCTTTCTGCACATCTGCCTGGTGAAGGGGTCTGAACCTTTTTCCCCTCCTTGCACCAGAAGATGGGGCCTTGAAAGGTGCTTCTGGCATAGCTGAGAGTTGTCCCTGTCCCATCCCCACTGAGTACACTCACCACCGAGAGGCTTCTCCATTACCTGACACAAAGAATAAGCTTGCTATGTATTAATTTCGCTGGAAATATGGTGTAGGGAACCAGGATGCATCTGAGGGTGGCCCTGATTTTAGCAAGAACTCCTTTAGCACTTGAGTTTTGGACTGTTTAAAGTGGTTGTTTGCCAATGTGGGTGATACCACTTTCCGGAGGAAGCTAGACTGATCCTGGGGGACAGGCATAGCTTTGGATGAAGTGGGGTGCCTTTTGTTTATTCATCTAAAGAAGATAGATTTTTCAGAAGGGAGTACTGAGTAGTTTATTTCTCTGGAGAGGAAGTAGGTTAAATAAGTCAGTTCTTAAGGCATCTGTATTGTAGAGAATAAAGAGTTGTGTGTTGTATGTTTACAACAAAGAGAAAAATAAGATGAAGGGAGACATTATGTCATCTTTGCAGGAAAAATGTTGGCCTGATGTGAGGATAGATCATTGCCTTGCTCACTTTCTGTGCATTTGTTTCTTTTTAAAAGGCTTTAAATCTTCACCGAAGTGTGGAATGGTTTCTCTCTGCCTCAGAATTTCTTTTGCTTGCGCATAATGCCTTCCTATTTCTTGGTCCTGTGTATCCTATTAATGTATTTCCAGAGTGGGGTATTTATGATGCTTTTTGAAGCACCACGTTCCTATAGACCGTTTCTTTGCTCTATCAATTCAAAAGAACATTTCTGTTTTGTTTCTTCTGCATCCAGCACCATACTAAGTCAGTGTATAAGGGTCGAATTGCTTATAAACAAGAGCAATGGGCCTCCTGGTCCCCTCATTTAAGAACGCAGGAGGATTTTATATATATATATATATATATATATATATAAAATAATTCAAATAATAAAAAACTGATCACTTAAATAATGCTCTTTCCCCAAAACCGATGCCCTTAAAGAATCAGCTGCAGGGGTTAGAGAGTTTGTTCAGCTTGCAGGGTACTTGTTTTCCACACAGCTAACCCGAGTTAGATCCCCAGCACTTCCTATGGTTTCCGGAGCTCCACCAGAGGGGGGACTTTGAGTGCCGAGCTAGGAACACCCCATAAACCGAAAACTAATTTCTAATTAAAAAAATTAAAATACAGTGTTTAATTCTAAGTAAACTCTGAGTATATCCAGGTGTGACCCAAAATCCAAAAATTAAAACCAAGATAATTAATTGCAGGAAAAATGTTGGCCTGATGTGGGTGGGGATAGATTATAGATAGTGTAGCAGGCAGGGCGTTTGCCTTACATGTAGCCAACCCAGATTTGATCCTTGATATCTCATATGGTTCCCTGAGCCTACTTGGAATGATTTCGAGTACAAATCTAGGAGTAAGCTCTGAACACCATCAGATGAGGCCCTCTACTCAAAAAAAAATATGTTTTTGTAAATTGAACTACAGTATTTTATTCTTGTTGTTTGGTTGAATGAGAGTTTTGTCTGCAACCTTCTTAGTATCATGGGATCTACAGTGAAAGGAAAGGAATATAAGGAATTATTTCCTAATTCTGGAATTCCTACAGGTTCAGCCCGTAGGAATGAATTTGTTCTCCAGGCCCCATCCCAAACACCCCCTGTAGGCTCCTTCACCCCAGCCAGCCCTGAGTATCTAGGCCATCAGTCTTCTGCATCACAAGTTCTTTCAGACCAAGGAGTGAGTGGAGGATCCTGCTTCTGTCTCCATCTCTCGCCACCTTCTGACACATATTTAATCCTTCTCGGAACCAGGAGAGCTGGGGCGTAATCTGCTATATATATGGGAATTCAGGCTATGAGAAGTGTGGGTGAGTGGTTTCTCAGGGGGGTTATTCAGTGAGCAGCTCATCATTCAGAGGTGCCCAGACATAGAAACTATCTTCTGTTTGCCTTGCAAAGCAAGTAATTGCTAATGTTTGTGGGAGCACATCCTTCATCTCCACAAGGGGGAGCGACGCCTTTGCTCTCTCTCATCCCAGTCCTTCAGATCTGTTCTTGAGATTAATTTTTGTGTTTTTTATGCCTTCTATCTTTCCCCTTTCCCTTCACTGATGGAGTTAAGGTTACTGCAAGTTAACTACCAGTTGCTGCGGGACTCACATACATGTTTGCCAGTGGTCACAATTCTTGACTGCAGTAGTAAGACATTGCAAACATTATACCCCTTTTTGGGGGTACTTACACTTGTGGCTGTAGTGCAGTGGGAAATCACTTGCAGTGCCAGGGCTATTCAAATTATGCCAACTGTGTTGGACACCAGGAATTTGAACTCATGACCGTGTGCTTGCCAGGCAGACTCCCCAAAACTATTGCATGATCTAATATAACAGTATTTTCTATTTATTTATTTATTTATTTATTTATTTTTATTTTGATCATATTGGCTTACATATATTTCACAGTAGTATTTTAGGTACATAGTAACATTGAATCAGGTAAATACCCATCACCAAATTTGTCCTCCCTCCACCCCTGTTCCCTTCCTGCAACCCATATCCCACACCATCACCCCCTGGGCTACTAGAGTAGGTGGTTCCCTCTGTGTCTAGCTTACTATTAGTGATCATATATCTGTTTGGTCCTGGAACCCTCCCTTGTTTCTCCCTCTGTTTGAGAGGCTGAGCTAGATAAATTGAGTTATGTGGTTTTGTTTGAGGGAAAGAAAAGCAATAGAATGGGGTAAAAAATAAGAAAAAAAATAAAATAAATCAAATATGCTGAAAATGGGTGGAGTTCTTCTAGAGGTTATCAACCTCAGTTTGAGAGAGGACATGAAAAAGGTATTGAAACACCACAATAATACAGAAAGAAATGTCAAATTAAATATCCAGTGAGCACTACAGCAATAAAGACAAGCACCACACAGTAGTCTCAGTTCTGAAATCAAACCATGCCATAGTGCAAAAAGAAAGATAAAATAAAATAAAATTGGAGACATCAACTTCAATATCTACACCAAAATAAAGACGCAAATAAAAATCGATCAATCAATAAATATATATATGGAAAATGATTATTTTGTGCTTTTCCCCCCTTTTTCTCCATGTACAGTAACTATTGGTGATATTATAGAGGGAATTCCCTTGGCCTAGGAGATACAGGGTTTCTCCACCCCTGAAGTATACTGTCATGGGATTAACTATAGACTCCTTGCATGATCATTTACTCTCCCCTCGATGCTTTTTTGGTGTATAGAAGACTTCTGCTTCGTCACGGATGGTAAAATCGGACCTCTGTATCTAGAGATCTGTGTCTGTACAGCTTAAGATCTAATATAACATCATTTTCTATTGTCTTCTGGTTTCTTATGTTGGACCCTAAAACCTTCGCCAGTCTTCCTATTCTCCATGTTCATTAGACTGAGGCTAAGGAAATGCCTCCTGAGCCTGGTCCCTTGCAGGACAGTAAGATAGCACTTTTTCTACTATGAGCTGCCTTCAGATCAGACTTCTAGTCTTCCCTAGGAAATCAAGCTGGATCCAGTGTCTGCTCTGCCACTCACGAGTTTTAGTTCTCCCTTTCTCAAGCAGCATAACTCAGAAATGTTTGGGTATCTCTTGCTCCTCGGGAGATTTGATTGAGAGCCACTCTCAATAATAGGTTGGTTCTGGAGGTTTCTGTGATAGCCTGTCTTATTCCTGCTCTCTGACATCCTCAAGCTGGCAACTGTCCTGTGTTCTTGAGGAAAAGCATTTTCTTGCCCAGAGCATCCTTCCAACTCCGGGCTTTAGGAAGACCAGCTAAGGTATTAGCTGAAAATTCTCAGAAGTGTACAGTGACCCTGCATTTCCTCTTCACAGCCTCCCTTCATTTTGTCAAGCATTGGAGCAGGTAGAGACTATGGCTTGCAGGTTCTACAGATTCTGCCCACGGGTTGAGCTGAAGGCCATGACAGTGGGTCACAGTATGGCCTGTATACCTATTTGCTGCTTTATTTTCTAGTATTAAAGGGCAAATGTTTATCCTCACTCCCACAGTATTATTTATTATTAATTAATTAATTTATTTATTGTTGGGAGGTGGGTCATATCCAGGACCTACTCCTTGTTCTGATATTTTTTCTAGCAGAACTTGGGGAACCATATGCAGGTCTATGCATCAAATTCAGGTTGATTATGTGAAGGCTATACTATCTCCGCCCCTTTATTTTAATTTTTTTAATTGTTGTTTGTTTTTGGGCCATAACCAGTAGTGCTCAGGGCTTATTCCTGACCGTGCTTGAGATCACTTCTGGCAGTTCTCAGGGGACCATATTGGGTACCAAACTTTGAACCCAGGTCAGCCAAGAGCCAGGCCAGAGTCTTTTGTCTCCAGTACTATTCCTCTTGTCCTGTGTGGTAAGGGGTATGCTCAGTGCTGTGACTGAGTTCATGAGATCCCCAATGTTTGGTGAGGTGGGCAGCAGAGGAGCAGATGTGTGCAGTCTGAGATTCAGGCCCATTCATTCATGTATTGGCTGACCTCGTCTGGGGAACTCCTATATGTCTGGCAGCATCCATTGCTGTGGTCACAGCTGGAGAAAAACAAGGACTCAAGCATGAGAGCCCCAGCCTTGCTTCTGTGCTGAGATATTTCCTTAATATCCCCCACAACCATAAGTCATGGACCAGGGCATAGAGGCTGTAGTCCCTACCCTCAGGGTCTCACTGGGAGATGCACATGTTTCTAAGGATCTGTCCCCCTCCCCACACCCAGGGCACTAGCCATATCTTGTTCCCATGGTAACTCTGACCATGGCAATTGTACAGTCTGCCAGACCGTATTGGGTGATTTTTGGAGGGAATTTCCACTCTAGAGCCTTTATTAAGTAGCATGTTTTAAAATTAAGGCTTCTCTGATGACTGTCTATTAGGTGCCAGTCATTGCAAGGTTTTCTAGGCATGCTGACTCTGGGAACCTCAGGATTTCCTGGCTGAGTGAGACAGATCTGAAAGATGAGACCTTCCAGGAGAGGTTGGGTGAAGGTTCCAGGCATGTGCAATAACAAGGATGGAAGTTTAAGATTGACAGAAAACATGCATATGCCCAGGAAATTAAGTGGGGTGGAAAAGAAGATGCCAGGTAAGAAACAGGCATAAATTCATAGCTTTCTTTCTGGGAATTCTCACTTTATCTGCTTTAAAGAAGCAGGTGGAATTTAAACAACAGTTCTTGGGAATTCTTAGAACCCTGAACATTTTTGCTTAGCTTCTGACTCTACAATGACCTGCGACTAGTACTCTTTCCACCTTACTGACCTGTGAGAATTACTTCCAGGAAATGACTACCTCGGGGTTCTTGTGGACAGTTTGTAAAATCAGCTGCTGACCACTACCTGTATTCTAGCTCATGTAGGTTTATTTCTAGAGACTATAGTAGCTGCAGAAACAGAGACAGCACCTTGATTATTATCCCTTTTCTCTCCACTGCTGTCTAGCTGTCCATTTTCCCTTTTCTGCCTGCCACTCACATTTTCTCTTCTTTCTGAGCTGCCACTATAGAATAGCTGGGTTTATATATATTAAATATTGCTTCCCCTGCTCCTTAGTTGTTTCTTCTATTTGATTACTTGCACCTATGATGTCACCTGATTGGAACAACCTTAGTTTGCTGATGCAAATAAGGGCAGAGTGATTATTGACTGACTAGACAGATCAAGCATGTTCTTGGAATGGTTTGTAAGATGGTGCCATATGCCTTTAAAGAAGTAGGATTTGTAGGATGACTAATCAAATATGTCATAATTACAATTATGATGATAATGCAAATTTAATGTGTAAGATGATCAGATGGATGTTTAGACCTTGTTTTCTCTTCCCAGTCTCTCCCTCATATTGTTAATGGTAAGATACTATAGAAACTTTCTTATTCCTAATTTCTCAAAGAGATAGGGCATGATGTCCCTACCCCACCTCTTCACAGGGCTCCATGAGAATCATGAGATAAGTAGCTCTGAAGACCGTAACACACGAAGGACTTAGCTGTTGAAATCATTATGAGATCCTACAATAATGGAAAGAAGGAAGGAATACCATAAAATCCATACAAACATGTAGTGATAGCTTTGTCATTTACATACACACAAATCCTCTATCTATATATCGGCTTACAAGCTTGCTCACATATGTACATACATGTCCTCATGCTCACATACACAAACATACCTAACCACACACTTAAGATCCCATGTCTACACATCAACAAACATGCATCCATATACATGCTCACATCGCATGCATCAACACACACATAAACACTTCTTTTTTTTT
>PVKC010037101.1:0-13069 GCA_004027635.1 Crocidura indochinensis
ATAGAATTTCTTGTTGGGTTTACACTCCAGATATAATCAACTAGAGCTATATCTCCCAGTGATCATATTATGACAGAAAGATAGTCAAATTATTGCTGGAATCTATCAAGGACCGGAAATACCCTTTCAAGAGAAGCCAACACTAAAAGTTAAAGTTCAACTATCCTTGAAGTTGCCCAAAGGTATAGTGACTCAGTCCCTTTGAGATGCAAATCCTGAGCTCAGGACAATCTGGAGAAATGATATATAACCATCTTCCCAAAGACATGCTCTACTTTTTTTGGAGAAGCCAATGTTCTCTCTTGAACAGACATTTCTTTTCTTACAAACTATTTTGCTTTAATAAAAATTAAAAAACAAACCCTCATGTCTCTATATATGCTAGATTTTATTTGGCCTCTGTCAAATAGCAGTGACTTTTATTTTCTTAACCTGTAGTATACATATTGAAGATAACAATTGAACACACATCTGATTATGAAGTGATAATGAATCATATATTTAGTATTAACTTTTTGTTTGCTTTTTTGTTTTTGTTTTTTGGACATAGTTGACATTATACAGAGAGTATACCTGTCTCTGTGGTCAGAGGCCATTCTGCTGTTCTGTGTGGAACAGGGATCAAATCAGCATTAGCTTATGCATGGTAGGCAATAAAATTAACCCATATAATAGATGTCCAGACCTGACTGTTTTCCTATTTGTTTGGGGGCCACATTCCATTGTGCTCAGGGTTTATTCATGGCTCTTTTCTCAGGGTTCACTCCAAGTTGCTCTCAGGAGGCCAGATGGAGTGCCAGGGATCAAAACCTGATTGGTCCCATGCAAAATAGAACTATACCCACTGTACTATTTCCCTGTTCTATTGAGTTCTTTTTAATCAAAACTTTAATTTTTGAAACTCATGAGAAGTCAGCAATGATAGTTTAATTATGTATATTAATTATTTTCTTATAGTACTTGAAATTAACATATTCATTATGAAAATGCCCTGTTTACTACATTTTTTCAAAAGGTATCTTCTCCATTGTTCAGTATTATATTACCATGTTAAATTAGTACAATATACAGAAAGATGTCGAAGTATATATGATGAGTAAAAAAATTGTGTACAATTGAAGATGTCTTTTTTAGGCTTGATGAGCTCTTGATAACTAATTTAGTGTCAATTCTATTATTACTTTCAGACTTTTAGAATACTAGCTGTATAACTCTGTAGTGACAATCATTAAATGACAATCTGTGTGTGTATGTGTGTAGAATCTGAAAATTTACAAACTATTTAAAACCTGGAATGGCTGACTGTTCAGAAACTTCACAGATGGATCATGGGTGGTGGTGAACAGTAGAAGGGATTATGGATGAATTTGCATTGTTCTAGCTACTCCCCGTGCCATCCTTCTCTGATGAAAACTTGACATTGATTAAATATTGAGCCAAATTATCTATTACAGCAGATTCAGTGATGGTAACCTGAATTCAGTAGATCCATCTACTGGATCTACAAGTTTGATCTGGACCCCAGACATCTGACAGATTGATTTTGGCACTTTTGGACTGGTGAGTTCGTGGAAAGTATTCTGCGCAGATGCATCCAAACCTGCACTGAATCCGGTGTTCCCATACTCCATGGGAAAATGAGACGGTTGCATTGCCAACTGGTGCAGCTTGGTCAAATCTGGCTGTGGAATGGCATACTGACCTTGAGTGGTCTAGGCCTCTAGAGTTGGTCCCTCCAGGTTAGTGTTCAGGCACATGGACTGGGTGATGTGGGGAAAGCTCTCATTATCGCTGCCTGTGCTGTACCTGTCCTCACCGCCTGCAAAGATTACCAGAGAACTGAACGGCTTGGGCTGATATGGGATGGTCATTCTTATCTGAAGGTCTGGAACAGTCTCCAACATGACCACGCAGATCTGTTTCACACAATGATGGACCACGAAATGCCAGCAATAGCGATGGATCACTGAGTTGAATTCGGGAGCATATCCTCTGCCAGTTGGACTTGTGCCCTGTACTCTCTTATATTTCCTTGATTTTGCAACCACCTTTCCCAATGACAGCCACACTGACTGACAGGGACCACCAACCTCAGGGTGACTGGGGCTCTACTGGCATCTGTGCTATTGGTCATAGAGCTGCTAATGTCTTATTCCATTTTGTCAATGATCATAGCAAAAGCTTTGAAGATGTCATTAATGGTTCCAGCCAAAGTGATTATTCTCTCATGACAATTCCCTTCTGAGATGTAGATAAATGCACCTCTCTCTGTGCATCTTCGTCACATATTCTCCTTTCTTTCCAATGACACCTACAACTTCCTTTCCATGCATAAGTAGCCAGATGGTTAAGTGTGACATTCAATCAACCCTCAATCACACTAGTGACCATGTCAAGCAGTAGATCTGGGGAGCTGGACTTTGAGTGGTCAAGTCTTTGGTCACTGATGGGGAAATGGAAGAGGGATGAAAGCCAAAAACTGCAGGATACTGAGGGGAATAGAGGAGTAGTCTGGAAGGAGAGGTGCCCCAACACAGGCCTGGCAGAGGAGGAAGGGAATGTGGAGGAGGAGGAGGAATTGAACAAATTGCTTAACAGTGTCAAACTCTGGATTGAGAGTGTGATATTCAAAGGCAAACACCAATTATATTTGAGCCTGCTTGAATTTAAATTCAATTCAGGCAAGAGCTATTTTATACCTGTAAAATATAATACATTATGTTAAGTCCAATACATTAAAAAAGGGACTATGACACATTTTCTGTTTTTAATACTCATAATTGGGAGTCATGATAAATTTTTAGAATGATTATTACTCTTTCTAACTCCCCCAAAATGAAACTGAAGTAGGCAGGAAGATAGGAAAGCTTACCCTTTATCCCTCCCATATCAATGAGTTCTTTGAACATAATAAGTTCCTGAGACATAATAAAACCAAGAAATGGAATTTAAAGAAGTTGCTTTTGTTCTTGACCCTAAGACTACCAGGACACAACTTGTGACCACTGGAACTAAAGGCTCAAAAGAGAAGCTCCAGCAAGAACAAAGGCCAGGAAAGGAAGATCAAAGAATGTCAACTGATCTCAAGCCTTTCCCCTGGCAAACACAACATGTCTTTTGCCTCACAGAGCCACAAGTGAGATAGGTTTGGGAAAACCCTGTACAGTCCATCTTGGAACAAAACAGCAAGTGTGTACTGCCAGAACATATACTTCCTGGACTCATGTGTTGGTGCTGTGTACATGTGTACTGTCAGCATATGGTCCCTAAGCACATGTGGCCTTCATCTCCCCTTGTGAAATGTGCTTTTCATGCTTTCCTCTTTTTGTGCTGGATGTGTACTGGGCTTCTCTCCCACCTTGAAGAAGCCCACAAACTCTCTTTAGCATACTCTCTTTATTTCTTATACTCTCTTTCCTCAGAATTTTCAAATAAAACCTGTTTTTACTTCACTGCTTGTCTCCTCCCGAAATTCTTTTCTGGGAGGGAAAGCTATGAACCAGAAAGCCCATGAACCTCCAAGGATATCAAAACCTATCATGGAATAACTTGGGCAGTATATTTTAAAACATGGGCAAACTTTAAAAAAAGACCAGTATTTATTGCACCTTGGAATAAATGTTCATGGTTGGCCATGAGATTTTCAACCAAACTAATTTTTTAAGACATCAGTCTCACCAAGTCATTTCTATTGACTAGAAATCAATACTGCAGTCATAATTTTGGGATCACATTATTATAATATAGAGCTATAAGTCAGTATTATGCAGGAGAGGTAATTTATAAAACTTTACCACAGGTCATTGTTTCACTGTCCCCCTCTAACTTCATTTAAGATTGATGTGGGCATACTGTTTCTCATGCTGTCTGATTCTGTATCCTTCATGAAAATTTAGTAGAAATTTCAAAGGGTGTCACATGAAATTCACTATACATTACATGAAGGATATTTCAGATGGTGTGTGTATGAAACTGTGAAAAGAGTATAAAATTGTTCAAAGTAATGGACTGACAGATTTAGAATTCCATTATAAATATATCCTAATCATAAGAGCTAAATAATTTTAACTTAAGCCATTTTATTAAATATGGCAATGGAGAACATATAAGCTTTTTATCCAGACTGCCTTATAAATCATATGTCATAAGAAATACGTTAGAATTTAAGAGAATTTAGATTGATTATTTGAGCTATTATTGCCTTCATTTCCATGATAAGATTCGAGAAAAGAGTCATATGTCATTTTAACTATAACATTTTCAGTTTCTGCCAGCAGGAACTGAGAGAATAAGGTCACATTCACAACCATTTGGATTTAAATATCAATGATAGGTGAAGCTAAAAAATCAAGATTGTAGAAGACTAGAGCTAGTGTTGTAGGTATGTGGGAAGGAGGTCCTTTGTAAATGTATTCTTGGGGAATAAATAATAAAACTTGAAAGATATTCCTTAGTTCTGAAGTAGTTCATGGGCATGAAGACCACCTCCCTTTAAAATATAAATCCTGATATCTTTAAAGAGGAGAGTTGAGGCACCATTCAGATGCAGAGACCCAAGTTTTCACTTCAAGAAAAGTTGACCCAGGAGAAGGTGAAGTTACAGAATAATAGGACATTAGGAAGAGAACATCAATAGTTGAAGGAACAAGGTTATGAGCAGACAAACCCAAGTGCAAGGCTTCCCTATGAGAACACTCAGATTAACTTTTATATATGCAAAAATGCCAGAAAAATAAATCCCATTTAAAAGAATTATGTCAAGTTCTTCCTGAAACACATTTAGGGCTTGTTCTTCACACCATGTTCTCCCTTGAAGTGTATCTCACTTGCTTGTGTCTATCATTCTTATCTTGCCTATTTCTACTCTGCAGAACACTGTTTTCTCTCTTGAACATGCCTCCCATTATCTTCCCTCACATCTTTCTAAAAAAATGAATGAATATTTCTGTTTCCATCATTTTACCTTGGACCCAGGCACTTGTGCTGAGGATGGGGTTCACCTGATCTAGCCCAGGCATTTCACTGAGCACTGGTGGCAGAGTGTAGAACAGCAGAGAAAAAGGAGCACTCCTTTTGAGTCTGCCTTCCGCTTTCACTTTTACCAAGCCACCAACATCACTAGAAAATAAAAATCGATTTTTAGTTGTAAGCATGTCAAAATATTATTAATTTGACATCCCCAGTTCTTTTTATTTTTACCAGTATTACTCATTGGATTTAGTGGATATGTAAAGTTTTTAATCATAGATGCATGTGTTTAATATTTTGTTTTATATTTTTATTTATTATTGACATATAATTCCAAGTACATGTGATGTGACTTTAACCTTTGAATCAATATTTTTAGAAATCGCGATATTGTTTTCTATACTCAGTGGATCAACTAACTTTAATGAATAAATGATATAATTGATAGACTAACTTTAATCAATGAATATATCATTTTCTCCACACCCCCACTGACAATTGTCCCTGGCTTTTTGGTGGAGGCCACTCATACAGATGTAAAGTGATATGCCACCATCATACCAGAACGTTCCAATATCATCAACAGATATGTGGGTACTTTCTGATGTGGTAGGTTACATTATCTGATGGAACATATATTCAACTCATGCATTTAGGCTTCTTTAGTCAGAAACACTTTATTAGTCGTTTTGCTTTTTTATTACTTGATACATATTGTGTATTTATGTCTTAAAATTTTGTGGGATGTTCTTGTACCTGGGTCATGGGAAAATTCAGGCCACCCAATTTAGTGCATAAAAATAGTATATCTTTCTGTTACTTCTATTATATAATACATTTTAATGCAGCTATTAATTTATATGCAGAAGTGTATAGAAGTGTAAGAACATTTTTCCATGGGACAAATGTGTCATATCATAATTTGATTTCTGTTTGCTTTGGGGCCACACACAGTAATGCTCAGGGAATACTCCTGTTTCTACAGTACTACACTAAGAGATCACTCCTGGTGGACTGGTATGTGTGATTTTCTCTAGTCTGCTTAGAAGAAGACACTGCAAGTTGAATTCTATATTCTTTTAAGAACTTTTGAGCACACTCCTTACTTTAGTAATCCACAAAGTATTCCAATATTTTTGTATTTTCTTTGCCTGTGGTATAGAATCAGCTATTTCTACAAGACACTATTTATTTTATGAGAGAATATTATCTAAAAATAATATCTAAAAATGAGCCCACTATCCTGTTATTAATAGAGTATTGCCTCTTCTAGACCATTTTAGTACATAGAGTTAGAAAGTAAATATAAACATATCTATGCAAATGTAATAGGAATATAGATGTCTATGCTTCTTGATGTTAAATCAATATATTTTTTTTCATAGAAAGAGGTAAGAGAAATTCAAATATGATAGTATAGTCTCAGTATATGCAAAAAATCTGAACTAAAATAAACTTGCACAATTTGGTTAAATGCATTTATATGTAGTTGTTTTAAAATTGCTTTCAGGTATCATCAAAATATTTCTCACTAAATTTTGGATAACAGGAAATGTCACCTTTCATTTCATTGGTTACCTGTAGTTTCTGATGTCCTAGTCAATGTAATAAAAAATAAAGGTAGACATATTTAGATGAAAACCAAAAGCCTTTTCAAAAATGGAAGGATTGTTTAAGAAACTCTTAATAAATAATAAGTGTTGCATAAAGTACAATAACTGAAACTAGCACTTAGCAAAAGGCAGGACACAAATTCAATACGCTAAATCAATTCTACTTAGTATACTAGCAACAAACAGTTGGAGGATGTAATGTATGAAATCAAATTCCAAGTAAAATAACACAAAACACTTAGGGATGCATTCAATAAAAAATTCAATAAATAACCTGTGATACTTTTATTTTGAAATTTCCAACAGTTAAAAAATGAGAATGCTTATATAATGGGAATTGCAACCTTTCATTTGAAACTCATATTCAACATTGCTAAAAATTATTTTGTTAGTTTTTAGTTCATTGATCACAATGCTTTGTACTGCTGACTGTGCATGGGTAAACTTGTGGGACCATATAGGGTGCCAGTATCAAACCCATGTTGGCACTGAACTATTATTCTAGCACCAACAACACTGTTAAGATTTTAACTTTCATAGAAATTCTACTTCTTGGGAGCCGGGAGGTGGTGCAGGAGGTAAGGTGCCTGCTGCCTTGCCTAGGAGGGACCACGGTTCGATACCCCGGTTCCCATATGGTCCCCCGTGCCTGCCAGGAGCGACTTCTGAGCGCATAGCCAGGAGTAACCCCTGAGCGTCACTGGGTGTGGCCAAAAAAAAAAATTCTACTTCTTAAAATCATTTGGTTAGATAGTGTCAAGTTGACTTTAACATTTATATGGAATTAAAAGTCATATAATTACCAAAGCAACTTTTTCAAGAAATGTACAAAATTGAAAGACTGATAACTTAGTTCAAGAATTATTATAAAGCTACATAATGAAAACAACAATCCTTTTGGGGGGGTATCTATCCCCAGGACAGAAAAACATTCATCCAAACGGATGCATGAAAATGCTATTAATTGCAGAACTCATTACAATAGCTAAGACTTAGAATCAACTTAGAAGACCAACAATAGATGAGTGGATCATGAAAATGAGGTACATGTATATGGTGGAATACTACATAGCTGTAAGGAATGATGCAGTCATGCCATTTGCTGCAAAGTGGATGGAACTTGAAGATATTATGTTAAATGAAGTAAGCCAGAAGAAAAGAGGATAAATAATGAATGATATCAATTGCTTGTGGTGTTAAAAATAACTGCATGAAGAAATGCAATGGTCTAAATGGGAATTGTCTCCAACACCCTTGGCCTCAAAGTATATCAAGGAGAAGGAAAGAAACCAATTGGAAGAGGGGAAACACAACTACAAAAGGAAGGGGACCAGGAGCCAAGTGGACTTAGGTTCATTAGTGGAGATTAAAAAAAAAGGACAAAACTAAATATTTAAGCCAAAGTAAAAACAATGGAATCAAGAGACCCAATCTTGAACGAGCAATCTAAACTTTAAATGGGTCTATTATACAGGCAGGCTGGGAGGCAAAGGGTGGTGGTTGAGATACACTCTGGGAATATGGCGAAGGGAGGTTGACACAAGTGGTGTTGTTGGCCCTGGTTCATTGTATGTCTGAAACCCAACTATGAAGGTTTTTGTAAATCACAATGGTTTTAATAAAATAAAATAAAATTTAAAAAAGTTGTTTTTATCTAGACAAAAAGATTAATGGAACTAATTAGGTTCCAGAATACACTCATATATGTGCCATAGATTGAATTTTTGATCAAAAAATTACTTGGGAAAGGAAACACTTTTTATCATATGATAGCAAAGAAGAGCTTGATCTAGACTTATAGATATTCATGCTAAACAATAAGGCTTGACACTCTTACATGAACAAAAATTTTATTTATCTTTTATAGGCACTTTGTTTTATAGTACAGATGTAAGTGACAGGATTCCATGTATATAATTCAATAACATGTTTAAATTAATATAGATTTTAGACCTAAATGTAAATGTTAAAAATGCAGCTCTCATGTGATATAAATACTTTAAACTCCTAATATTCTTTACATATTAGATTCTGGCAAGTGCTTCTTAGCTGGGACACAAAAAGTCTTAACCACAATAGAAAAATGATAAATTAAACTTCATCAAAATGAAAAATGTCAGTTCATCTAAACTCATAAGAGGACATGGACAAAGTTCAATAGGTTGAGAACATGTGGAAGGACTCAATTCAATCTTCATCACTGCTGGGCCCCTGAGCATTACACAGAATGACTGTTTAGCATTGATCAGTATTCTAACAACCACTGGGTGTTATTTAAATTACTTTTCTCTTCTTCAAACAAAACCACATAACTTGAACTATCTAGTCCCGCCTCCCAATTGGGGTAGGGGAGAAATAAAGGAGATACCAAGACCAAACAGGTGTAAGACCACTAAGTAGTAAGCTAGGCACAGAGGGGACCACTTACTCTAGCAGCCCCGGGGGTGAGTGAAGAGGATATGGGAAGTAGGACTGGAACGGAGGTGGAGGGAAGACAATTTGGTGATGAGAATTCCCTTGATTTTATGTTAATATGTACCTATTGCCAATGATATGTAAGCCACTATGATTAAAATAAAAAATTAACAATAAAAAATAAATAGCGGTCCGGGCAGTGGCACTGGAGGTAAGGTGCCTGCCTTGCCTGCGCTAACCTAGGATGGACTGCGGTTCGATCCCCCGGTTCCCCATATGGTTCCCCGTGCCTGCCAGGAGCGACTTATGAGCGAATAGCCGGGGGTAACCCCTGAGCGTCACCGGGTGTGGCCCAAAAACCAAAAAATAAATAAAATAAATAGATAAATACCCACCCACATATAGAATGGAACCTGGTTTGATTTCCAACATCCCATATGGTCCTCCAAGCCTGCCAGAAGCAATTTCAGAGAGCAAAGCCAGGACTAACCCCTGAGTACCGTTGTGTGTGATCTCCCTCACAAAAAACAAATATCCACCCCAAAATTCAATAAATGAAATGATAAATTTCAAAATGTCATAAAATATTTTAATAAATGTTGTAAACTAAAGCAGACACTTGTAATATATATAGAATACCAATGTTTTGGTAATAAAATAAACCCTGTTAAAGAAATGTCAAGACGTGAAAAGATATTTTCTTAAAAAATATTTACATGTAAAATAAGCACATGGAATTCTGTTTTACCCAGTTAATTATTATTGAGGTAAAGATTCAAATGCTAAAGAGATTATAACTCCATACATGCTCTTTAAAATCACAAACATTAGTCCTTCTGGGTTCCAGTGCCATCACTGTTCATCTGCCCTTTTGGACCAGCCAGGTTGGTACCGGGGAGGGGATAGGGAGTGTCACTCCTTAATTCCTTTCACCAAATACAAATAGGGCTGTTTTGGCGGCCTTTCCCAGCATCCTTCCTTCATTCTCATTAGTCTTCATCTTCCCAAACCACGCAGAATTTATTTCAATTTATATCATATACTTCCTGGCAGTTTCGATCTAGCACTTTTTTCAACACCCTGAGAATCAAGAACTCCAAGCAAATAAATGCAAAGATCAATGAGGAAGCTAAAGAAGACATCTACTGTGGGGAATAAGGTGAGAAATCCTGGCAAATCTCCAAGTCCACCCAAATGTCTGAACCTTACAGATCAGGACCTAAAATCAACACTTAATGGTTTAGCAATAGAAATCAAGGCATCACTAGCCTGTGAAATTAATAAATCTATAGAACATTTGAACCAGTTCAAAGATGAACTCTTTCAGAAGATGAGAGAATTCATACAAATAGAACTGAAGTAACTAAAAAGCAGATTAGCAAGCCATTATAGTAGAATTACACAGGTGGAGAATCACATCCAGGGGTCTCAAACTCAATTTATCTGGGGGACACAGGAGGCAAAGTCGGGGTGATCCTTGAGTGAAAAATCAGTAATAAGCCTTGAACATTGGGAGGTGTGCCCCAAACAACTAAAACAAAACAAAACAAAAAAGATTCCTCGGGCCGGGCGGTGGCGCTG
Source organism: Crocidura indochinensis (assembly GCA_004027635.1). Classification (NCBI taxonomy): domain Eukaryota; kingdom Metazoa; phylum Chordata; class Mammalia; order Eulipotyphla; family Soricidae; genus Crocidura; species Crocidura indochinensis. The sequence goes on from PVKC010037101.1 coordinate 10,578, forward strand.
GAGGTAAGGTGCCTGCCTTAGGACGGACCGGACCGCGGTTCGATCCCCCGGTTCCCATATGGTCCCCCGTGCCTGCCAGGAGCAACTTCTGAGCGCATAGCCAGGAGTAACCCCTGAGCGTCACTGGGTGTGGCCCAAAAAAAACCAAAAAAAAAAAAAAAAAAAAAAAAAGATTCCTCTAGGGCAGGGCCACAAAATGTTGCATGGTGGGTCCCAAACGGCCAGCAGGCTGCGAGTTTCAGACCCCTGATAGACAAACTTCTAGACAAATTACAAGCCAAATGGGAAAAAGCAGTCAAAAAAGAAAGGAGAGACAAAACTCTGGAAGAAAATTTAAGGTACTTAATGAATAAAGACAGGAAAAATAATCTAATTATAGGAATTCCAGAAGGGGAAGAAAGCAGGAAGGGGGAAGAACAAGTACTGAGGGAGATAATAGCAGAGAACTTCCCCACCCTTGGGAAAGAGGCTTCTCTACAAATCCAAGAGGCAAAGAGAATACCAATTAAAGTATACCATGACAATACCAAGACATTTAGCAATACAAATGGCAAAAAAAGAGAGAGCGATTGACTCTTTAAAGCAGTAGGGGAGAAAAATAACACCAAGTATAAAAGAAACAGCATAAGAATCAAACCAGATCTTTCATTTGAAACAATTCAGGCAAGAAGTATGGAATGACATATTCAAACTACTAAATTAAAAAATGTCTCAACTTAGAGTCCACTATCCAGTAAAACTCTCAATTACATGGGAGGGAGGGTTAAAAACATTCTCTGACAAAAAAAAAGAACTCGAAATATTTGTGCTAACCAAACCAATCCTAAATGAGTTACTTAAAGGGCAATTATACAAACTGAATCCCTAATTGTATCAACAACAACAACCGTACACAATATAATGGCACAACAGCCTTTTCTGTCAATAGTTTCCTTGAATATCAATGGACTGATCTTTCCTGTCAAGAACGAATATGGCTGTTTAGTTTGAGCAGGTGTCCAGTCAACTGATCATTATAGAAAACTATAATAATGTTCTAGTGCTTTTATCCACATAAACGCATGCAGAATGCTTTTGGAAGCCATGGACTCCCACTACAAGGCTTTCTATAAGTAGCATTAATGTCTTAATTTTATTATCTCTATTATAATACCTTGATCTTTTTGTCCACATTGGTACTTGAAGATATAGGTTGGTCACCTCAGTTCCACATGCTATATTATATTAGATTCAGAAGACATGATTCATTATGATAATGTCACGACAAAAATTCTAATCTATTCATTTTCTACTTGATTATGCATGCTACTATTATCTAATGTTTATATCAACAGATAGCAATGGAATATGCAACTGCATGCCATGAACTCCTATTACAGAGCTCATCCATTGAACATGTTATTATAAACTGTTTTCAATTAAGTAATTTACTATTATACCATAATGCTCATAATTTTAGATTGCTTTTACAAAAAGGAAACTGGATGCTAAAACCCAGTAGACACTATTTCATGGTATAAATTCCTCTTAATGTGCTCACTACTATATCACTTAGTCTTCTAGACTTGAAAATCATGATTATTTTTAAGAATGTTCTATATAAAATCTAACATATGAAGCCTTTCTTCAGTAAAGTTTACCCTCAACAATCATGATTGGCCTAGAGAAAATGGAAAGTCTTTCCATCTGACTTGCCAGCTTTATACTTTTTTAAGCGTTCTTTTCGGCTGTAACCCATAGACTGATCCTCAGTGTATGTCTATGTGTGCACATGAGTGCATGTGCTGGCCATTTCAATGTCTGTCTAATGTCCATCTGTAATATATAATGTCTATCTTGTATATTGTCCTTCCCCATGTCATATATAACCTCTCCTTCCCTCCTTTGTGTATCGCATTATTAATTCTTTCTTAGCTCTTCAGTCTCCCCTCATCTGTTATTTCCCCTCATTTAACCCTATTTACCCTCAGTTCTTAACTCCTCACCAAGCAGAATATTCTCTCTACCCCAGCCAACTGCCAACCAGCTCCCAAAGTGAAAAGATAGATTTTCAGCCTGAAAAGAAACTGAAACTCTGCTGCTACTAATTCACTCTCTGTGGCCCCTTTCACACCATCTCCCTTCACTGTGAACTTTTGCTTGCTACCAGATTCAGTTTCTGAGAAGCCCCACCTTGATGATACTTTCTGATATGTGACTGCTGGGAACCATTTTTCAGAATTCACAAGACCAAATCACAGAATATAGCTGTGTTCCTGAATCCCACCCCCTCAGACTATTTAAAAAAACTTAATGGGGGGCAGAGTTTTAGCACAGTGATAGGGCATTTGCCTTGCACGTGGCCAACTCTAAGGGATCTGGGTTCAATTCCTGGCTACCCATTTGGTTTCCCGAGCCTGTCTGGGACAATATCTGAGCACAGAGACAGGGCTAACCCCTGAGAGCTGCCAAGTGTGACTTTCAAAAACAAACAAGCAAAAAGGACTTAAAGG
>PVKC010037102.1:0-13076 GCA_004027635.1 Crocidura indochinensis
CAGGGAGATGCAAATCAAAACAACGATGAGATACCATCTCACACCACAGAGATTGGCACACATCACAAAGAATGAGAACAATCGGTGCTGGCAGGGATGTGGAAAGAAAGGAACTCTTATCCACTGCTGGTGGGAATGCCGTCTAGTCCAACCTCTATGGAGAGCTATTCCTCCAAAAAAGTGGAAATTGAGCTCCCATTTGACCCAGCTATTCCACTCCTAGGGATATACCCTAGGAACACAAGAATACAGTACATAAATCCCTTCCTCACACCTATATTTATTGCAGCACTATTCACAATAGCCAGGCTCTGGAAACAACCAAGATGCCCTTCAATAGACGAATGGCTAAAGAAACTATGGTACATATACACAATGGAATATTATGCAGCCTTCAGGAGAGATGAAGTCATGAAATTTTCCTATACATGGATGTACATGGAATCTATTATGCTGAGTGAAATGAGTCAGAGGGAGAGAGAAAGATGCAGAATGATTTCACTCATTTATGGATTTTGAGAAAAATAAAAGTCTTCTTTGCAACAATATTCAGAGGCAACGAGAGGAGGGCTGGAACCTCCAGCTCACTTCATAAAGCTCACCACAAAGAGTGGTGAGAGCAGTTATGGAAATAATTACACTGATAACTACCATAATCATGGGAATGAATGAGGAACCTGAAAAGCCTGTCTAGAGTACAGGTTGGGGTGAGGTGGGTGGGAGGGAGCTTTGGGGCAATGGTGGTAGGAATGTTGCACTGATGTAGCGGGGTGTTCTTTACATGACTGAAACCTAACCACAATCATATCTGTAATCAAGATGTTTAAGTAAATATAAATAATTGTCAAATGAAAAAAAAAGAAAAAAAATGTACATTGGTGAAAAAATGGATGTTGGACATTGTGTGGCAGAAACTCAATCATGAGCAACTTTGTAACTGTGTATCTAATGGTAATTCAATTAAAAGTTTTATTTAAATAAAAAAAATTATCTCTGAGGTTGAGACCCAAACTTCTGAGAAGATTTGAGTGACAAAGAAGTAGTCATAAAATGTGGGAGCATTCTTTCTGGCAACCAAATCTAGTCAAAATCTGATTCAAGAAAAATGTATCTTTCAGGATAGAATCAATGCAAATGTGGTAGAGATTATAGAACAAGCATTATGAATATATTCTAAAACTAGAAGAACCACCAGATAATGTGAAATCAGCTATTAATTTTGTTTTCATTTTCCAGGTGCACAAGGAAACTGAAGTTCCCAGAGGTGAAAGACTTGCTGGATTTTACTTACAGTCATAGTCAGAAGATTTTAAACCAGTCTGAATAAGATCATTTTGAACTCACCTGTAGTTTTTATCTAATATTTGCACTGGTATATCTTCCTGCTTGCAGGTTACAAAGTCACCATCACTGTTTCTCCTGGCAACCCTTCACCTTTTAGCTTCTTGACTGCATAAATCCTTTAGTATCAATTGACCTCATATTTTGCTGGATGACAGAGAAAAAGCTTTGCTGTTATTAGGAATAAGATGTCCTAAGAAAAATCAAGGAACTATTGGGACCACAGTGTGCATGCCAATCACTAAGTGGCGTTTAGATGTCATTCATCATCTGGAGTTCAAAGTGCTAAGTGGATCTGCTCTCTAAAGACATGATCCTTCACTAGAGATATAAGGCTGAGACCCTGCTTGCTTGTGATTTTTTTTTTTTTATAAATCTTTCACAGTTGTATTCCAGGCATATAGTGACAGTAAATTAGGGCTCTTCCCACCACCAGTGTTGACCTCCCTCCACCAGAGTTCCCAGATTGCTTGTGATTATTAAAGATCCCCTGGCAATTTCTGCAAGAGATGAGGTGTTAATTCCTGTGTCCTGGCTCAAATCCAACCCAGGAAATTACTTTTTGCCTACCTAAATTACACTTAGACTTCCAATTGGAAATTAATTCTCAAGTTCTTCTCTAAAAAGCATTACTATTGCAGCACTAACAGCAGAGTCCCAGGGTGCCCTAGCATTTCTTTCTCCTTTGAGTTCTTTTCCGACCCACCTTTCCTAGTCCATTTCCCAAATTATGCACACTAAAGTAGCTTGCTTGATTTGGATATTCCCAAAGTCCCACTGTGCAGCTAAGCGTACCTTAAGTCTGTGCATTTCTAGATATAAGTTTTTCCATCAGTAATTTTACCTGTCTCAGAAGCTTTATCCCTCTTTAAATCTATTTCCTTAAGAAGGCAGGATGCCCGATAATGCATTTTCTTCGATTAGATGGATTATTGTTATCTAATGTATTTTATATTTAGTCATTTTAATCATACCTTTATTCTCCAATCTACCTTAGCACTCATAAGAAGAAGAACTGAATGAGACTTAAAAACTTATTTTATACTATCAATAATATAGTACTAAAAACAGTGTTTGGCAAGTATTAGATGCTCGATATATAGTGTTTAAATAAATAAACTGGTAAATAACTAATCCAAGTCCATATTGGAGCATTAGCAAATGCACTCAATGGTTGGACTTTGAAAGACATATTTTATTGTTTATTTATTATCAATATATTTATTTAGTGATAAACATATTGGTATTTGCTATAACAAGAAACCTTAAAGTATAGAAAATGGGGGCCTGGGAAATAGCATGGAGGTAAGGCATTTGCCTTTCATGCAAAAAGGTCATTGGTTCGAATCCCGGTGCCCCATATGGTCCCCGGTGCCTGCCAGGAGCAATTTCTGAGCATGGAGCCAGGAGTAACCCCTGAGCACAGCCGGGTCTGACCCAAAAAAAAAAAACAAAAAAAGTATAGAAAATGAACAGAAAAATTTCAATTCTCATAGGACTATTAATCTAAGGAAAAATGTGTAAATATCTAATTAGAAATTAGTAAGATAAACAATATCTTAGATATAGGAAGACAGTAAACAATTATAGAAGTATGACTAACATTGTTAATGAAAGGCTCCATTTGATAAATTTTTCTTAGTAAAATTTTAGGGAATCCAGCAATTTTCCAAATACTTTCAGGATTCTTCTTGTTTTTTTCAATATGTAACTAGATAATTTTTGTCTTTTATCTCAGTAACTAGTTAATATACATTTAAGTTCAATAATCAGTTGCAGTAAAAAAACCAATCAACTAGATATGCTTGGTTTCTTTATAAGTCTGATTGTTTTTAATTTGCATTTCAATTGGGTTGCATGTGCATATATGCTATCATATTCACACATGTGCATGTATGTGTTTGTTGTATTTTAGCTTTTCATACATTCAGTGATCCTCAAACTACAGCCTGTGGGCCACATATTGTATTTGTTTCTTCACATCAAAATAAGATATATGCAGTGTGTATAGTAATTTGTTCATAATTTTTGTTTTTACTATAGTCTAGCCCTCTAATGCTCTGAGGGACAGTGAACTGGGCCCCTGTTTAAAAAGTTTTAGGACCCCTGTTCTATATAGTATTCATAAGATATCACTCATAAATTTCATAGATACATCTGTTTTGAGATAAAGTATTGGATTCTGCTGGCCCATATTAAATATTAAATTATAGATTTTATACCTATTATTATAGATATTATATCCACAATGCAAGTTTTAGGAACCTCTATGATATTTTGCACAGTCATTTGCACATGTAGTTTACCAACTATGATAAAACCTTTTACCACTTCTTTCTCTACAGTAACTCTTGAACCACCTTTTGCATTGGAAAATATGACAAGTTTCAATACCCTAGGACTTGCATTGTTTCACTTTTCCAAAGAATTTTAACATGATAGTTTACTGTCAAGAACTCTTAATACTAGCATTTGCAATGGCAACATTTTACCTTGTTAAACTTAATTTCTACTCTTTAAAATTTTTAAGTCAATTTAACTACAATATCTATATTCAAATAATTCATCAATTCTGAAAAAGACTGATAGAGAATGAACAAATAAATAGAAACTTTACATTCATAATTTTTAAATTGCCTCTACAATTGTCATTGTCATACTTAGGATTTAGATCTAATTATTTAGTTATCAGATTTGGAAATCTGTACTCTTAATCCTAAAAATTATAAGATATTAAATTTTATAATTTTGTTTATGCAGCTACAATAACAGCATAAATGTGATAGCTTATAGAAACAGAGATTCAGGAATCACAGTTCTAGAAGAGACAAATCATGGTGTTCACAGATTTACATTGATATGTGAAGACAACCTTGTTCCTGGTTCTTAGGCAGTTACCTGTGACTGCAGGTGACAGAGGGGCTTTCTTTTATGAGAATATTAATGCCATTCATGAAAGTTTTGAACTAATGATCCCAAAGTAATAATAAGCATAATTATTAGGGTTTGACTTTTAACAAAAATATTGGGAAGATACAAATACTTATTATTTCTATCAAAATTCATGTTCCACTCACAAGTAAAAAATTTTTCATTATATTAATAGCTTCCAAGGTTTTGATGTATATCAGAACAAAAATTTAAGTCTAAAATTCAAAGCCTGATCTTAACATCTTTTAAGTCAGAAAAACAAACAAACAAACAAACAAACAGACCCTGAGCACTGCCAGGTGTGACCCAAAAACCAAAAACAAACAAAAAAATTGGGCCAGCGAGGTGGTGCTAGAGGTAAGGTGTCTGCCTTGCAAACGCTAGCCAAGGGAGGACTGCAGTTCGATCCTGAAGTCCCATATGGTCCCCCCAAGCCAGGAGCAATTTCTGAGAGCTTAGGCAGGAGTAACCCTTGAGCATCAAACCGGTGTGGCCCCGTAAAACAAAACGGAAAAGCAGAAACAAACAAACAAAAAAAACCACCAAACATCTTCTAAGGCTGATAGAGATGAGATTCAAAACACAGTCATCATAATAAAAACATTCTCCAACTAGGACTCATGTAAGATCTGAGCTTCTAAAAGTAGGTGTTGGGAATCAGAAACTTTTTCTCCAAAGAAAGAAATGAATAATGGGGCCAAAGAGATAGCACAGCAGTAGGGTGTTTGCCTTGCATGTGGCCCACTCAGGACAGACTTGGGTTTGATAATCTGCATTCTACAGAGTCCTCCAAGCCTGCCAGGAGAGATTTTGAGGGCAGAGCCAGGAGAAACCCCTAAGCGTCTTCAGGTGTGATCCCCAAAACCAAAAATAAATAAAGGAAAAAAATAAAAAAAGAAAGATTGAATAAAAGAAAAGAAAAGAATACTGTTCCCAATTATATTCAAAGCATATGATAAACTCATGGGAACTTAAAGAATATAAACCTTTTCGTTTCTATGTTCTTCCTTATAGAATAAATAGTGGAACCAGACTTTTTGGATGTTTTCTTCTGTAGTTTACTCTCCGAAGGCTCCAGTCCCACAGGCCTCAGGAGTGTCTGTCCTCAGGGCTTTAGGTGGAGATGTAAATAGACTCCATTGTAAAACAAAGGTGTTCTGACTTTCTTTGCTAATGTTCTTATTCAGTGGTTATATAGTCATTCTCTACCCTTAGAGTTCTGTTCCTAACCATGCTTTCAGGTGGTTTTCAATATGTTTGAACAGGAATAGTTTACATTCTTAAATTGCATTTCTTTAGCTTAAAATTGCTGTCATTTGGTCATTTATTTCTTTCTGTTGTTGGAAATAGCCAAGTCATACCTTCACCATCCCAAACAGATAACACAGTTAAAGCTGTTGGCTAGTATCCAATGTATTTCTAACAAGTACTATCATCACAAAATCAGAAAAAGTATGTGAATGTAGTTACCACATTTAGACAAGCCATATATTCTACTCTTTTTCCAATAACATGCTCCTTGCTTTCACTTGAATCTTGATCAGAAGCTTTATTTAAATGATTCTACCAGCATCTGATTTAGAATCACCTAAATTTTCTTTCAAAAGTTTGAGACATTATAGCTTAAAATCCATAGTGGTCTATTACTGGTAAAGCAGGATTTTAATCATTTTTTCAAGTTAAAAAATGACATAAACTTTGTTTCACAATAAATTTAAAACAGAAACAAAACATAAAAAATCTGAGAATTTAAGAGAATAAGAATTTTTTTTGCTCTCTAACTTTCATTACTAGTAGAAATGTTGCCTGGTCAAGTTTCTGTGGCAAACAATATGGAAGTTTCTCAAAAATATAGGAATGAAGCTCTCGTTTAACCTGTTTATTCTAATTCTATCATGTACTCCCAAAACACAAAATTATTAATTAAAAGATACATATGCATGCCTATTTGTATTGCAGCTATCATTACAATAATGTACGACAAACAATATATAGAAACAGCCCCAATGTTTCAACAACAGATAAATGATAAAGAAGTTGTGGTTATATCACAAAGGACCACTAGAATAAAAATCGTCATGCAATCAATAGCAACTTGGATAAAATGGAAGAAAAGTCAGAGATGAAAGGCAAATATAGGACAAATTTATTCATCTGTGGTTTATAAGGAGAGAAATCATGGATATGGATAATACTGATTGTTACTAAAATCTAGATACTAGAATATAGACCCGAGAGTGCTAGATTAAGGGTGATAGTAAGCACATGAAGCACATGGGTGATGCTAAAGGATGTAACAGTTTGTGCCCAAACCATAACTATCAATTGTGAAAAATAAATTCAGGAAAATAAGTATTGAACTTTTTATACCAACATTTGAGATTGTTCCAGTCTTGTCTGAAATTCGATTTTGTACATAATTCTGGGTTTGTTTGTTTTCCTTTAAGATTTTTGTTTATTTTACAGTACTTTTTTCCTAACAGCCCTTGAGTGAACTTTGGAGTTTCATAAGGTGATTTGTGTAAAGAGCCAAACTCTTCTTTGGGAATGACAATCCATACCTTGAGTAACTATGTGAGTTCTTTATAATGATTTTTCCCTTCAAGGGTTTATGTTTCAGTGTTGGGATATGTTTTCTGGCTGACACTTCCTACACTAACTGGTTTTTCTTTTTCTCACTAACTGTTTATTAGAGTCCTTCAAATTAGAACATCAGCAAAATGGCTCCAAGTAGATCAGAGATGAGAACATGGTCTATTCCTTGTATACTCTATAATTTGTTTCTTCAATACCCAATTAACTATCTACCATTAATTTATTTTTTCTCTCTCTTTCTTTTTAGGAGGACACAGAAAGTTTATTACTTAAGCAAACTATTAGCATAGCCACCTGTCTGTCTGCTAGTGAGATGCCAGAAATTTGCTATTATTCTTTTTTTTACCTTTTTGCCCTGGGAGACATCCACCAAATGGTACTTAAGAGCCCCTGGGGGTCCATGAGAAATTTTGGTCTAAAAATGTAAAAATAAGGATTTGAAGTTGCTCTGGCCATGTAGTATGGATATGGGAGAGATTATTCAGACCACCCTTGAAAAGGTGCTTTTATTGATGTGTGGGGATCACATAGTACTGAAGAATTGAGACCAATTGGATCACATGTCAAGCATGCATCCTGTTACACTATCTCCTGTTGTTAGATGTTGCCAGTTTTATAAACATTCTTAGCCAATTTTCTTGAAGAATGCTCCCTTGGCATTTTGAAAGGAGGATTGCAGTGCTGCGACTCAATAGTCTAACATTTTCCCAAATTCTCTCTCTATATATGTATATTAGAGATTGGAGAGGATAGAAAGTGGTGGTCACTGCACCATATTTCAGATTTGTAATAATACCTTCAATAATGATGTTTTTAAAACTTTTAGTTTTTATTATTACAATGAGATGGTACTTGGTAGCTAGCATTTCCAGAAAGATATTTTAACTAGAATGGAAGAGTTTGCCTTTAATATTTTGTGACAATAGAATCAACAAATAACTTTTTAAATAAAATTCAGTATAAAAGAAATGTGTTAGTCATCAGGAAATGTTTTTGTTGCTTATCATTCCAGAGTGGTTTGTTCAGTGGATGTTTATTCATTGTGTGAAGCACAGATGCATACGATTAAGAACATGCAGTTAAGGGAACAATGTAATTGTTTCTCTCAAGAGCCTTACATGGACTATATCAAGGTATCACTTAAAATTTATCAGGTATATATTTTGAGATAGTTCTAGATGTCTATCTCATTTTGTAATAGCAGAGAAAAGCATTAAAGTGATCACTGAAGAAAAGTATTTTGAGAAATATTATTTCTATTGTTATGTCAACTTTAAATAATAGTTATAAAATCAGATATAATACTAATATACAGTTAGTTATTTTTTGATTACTAGATAATGACCAAGAATAATTGGATAGAGTTGAAACAATTTTAAAGCTGTTAGGACATTTTCCTTGTGCATGGATAACCTGGAATTCAATCCCTCCTGGAATCCCAAAAGTCTCCTGAGTACTACCAAGAGTGATCCCTGAGTACAGAGACAAGAGTAAACACTGAACACTACCAGATATCCCCTCCTCTCCAAAAAAGGAAAACTACGTATTTGTATACTTTATCTTAGACAGCACAAAAATCCTCTATAAGAAAGAGCTCTAAGTTCTCATATTTTACAATCAAAACAAGAAACCAAAACTTAGAGAAAACATAATATGTTTGTTAATATGACATGTCTTTTTATTCCACTTTTTCTTTTTCTCTTAACACATGCATCCTTGGAACTGTCCTTTATATGCATTTTGTAAGGCAGATATAGGCTTCTTCGTAGCAGTAGTACTTAAATAAATAGTGCTTAAAATGACTAAGTATAATAGAAAATTTAACTCTACGAGATTCAATAGTCATTCTGGATTGAGAAAAATAATGAATAGAAGTGGGTTGCATCCACCAGTCAACATGGTCATATAAAAGATGAAATTTAAAAACAAGTTTTTCATAGGAAAGGAAAATTGGCTTCCAGTAATTTGCCTTCCATTGTCTGCTTCCTGTACATTCTAACTGATTGACAAGGAAGCATATGTGGAAGCTAAATTTCTTCTCTTCTTGAACTTTACAAAATAAAAGGTTGCCAGTTGTTATACATTTGAAAATAGCACTAGTATTTAGCCGAGTTTTTTTTTTTTTCAATTGTAAAAGAAAGACTCTTGCGGGCTTTTAAGAAAGCAAAGGAGACGACAGTGAATTTTCAATAATGTCTAATAGTAAACAGTACTAAAGGAAAGAGACTAATATTTTAAAACATACACATACACAGTACGTAATAAATGAGTAGTTCTTGTTTTCTTAGCTCACTAAAAATAATTTCCCAGAATCACTGAAAGAGAAAATAGGCACTAAATCTAACTTCCTCGAAAACCTTTTCACTTGAAATTTTATGAAGGTACTGTCTGCAATACTAAATAAGTTTAAGTCTTCTAAAAGGGTAGGTTCCGTAGCAGAAGGAATACTGTCAGCTTTGTAAATGGTGGATGTTTAAAAGATATTACTGCCAAAAATATAATCTAACAATTTAAACTAGCACACCCCAAAGGCCAAACATAGAAGGAAATCAGATTGTGAATACTGTCTCTTGGGAAAAAAAATTGTTTCTATAGATTTGCCAAATGCTAAAGCTGCTAAGGAATTCAGACTTCTACCACCTTAAACTTTTTCTTTACTGATGAGGAAACTGAGTTTCAGAGAATCTACCTGAATTATCAAAAGCAAATTGTTTGCAACATAAACAACATAATTCTGGGTATACCATCAACCTTGTAGATAGATTCCCTCACCATGTAAGCAGACATTAAAGTTTATAATATAGTGTAGTGTCATTGCTGTGACAAACATGCAGTGTTTATACATTTATATGTATTCTAGTAAGCATATAGCAATGTAGTGTATTATAAATATTTGTGATTATGCACATACTCAATAGGATGCATTTCTGCTTTTCTATTTAATTATTGTACTTAACATATTTACTATTAAATAAAATCTACTATTAAATATAAACTACTGTATGTATTATTAGTAGTTGACGCTTTGATGTAGAAAGAATTTAATCTTGAAATGATTATTTTTAAAAGGACTTTTTTAAAAATTGGAGGGACGACCATATGGTTCCCTGTGCCCGCCAGAGCTATTTCTGAGCAGATAACCAGGAGTAACCCCTGAGCACAGCCAGGTGTAGCTCAGAAAAGTCAAAAAATAATTGGAGGGACTTTGTTAACAACACTAGTAATGTTGGGTTTTATGCATATCAACAAAGCATCAGCATCATTGTCTACGTCCAGCATTGGTTTAGGTAACCCATCTATCTTTGTCTACTCACTGTAATAAGCTCAATTCTATAGACTGTTCTATCTTCTAATGCCTTTGATCATGTTTTGTTCTTTACTATGCTGCTTTGCTCATACATGAATGTATCTGGAGTGGAATCATGCTGAGTGAAGCTAGTCACAAAGAGACATAGAGAGACAGAATGACATTTCATATATATCTGTAAATAAATGATAAAGGATTTAGTCATTTTTAAATAAGCATGTCAGTCAATAATTACATTCTGGTGCTTGTAACTGTATGTATTATCATAAAAATCCTTGTACTTCTTTAATAATAAACAATTAGTTTGGTAGAAAACACTTTATAGCTCCAGCTCCATTCCATCATCACTTTTCTCTCTTTGTTGTTATCATTATTCATAAAACGTGGTTTTCATTCTCTGTCATTTGAGTGCAAAATGATGGCACCCTTTTCTGCAGACCCATTTGAAGTCTAGGAAGGTAGAAAAAAGTAAACAATTCAGAACAAGGGATAAGATACTATTCTGAAAAAGTTTAAAAAGTAAAACGACCTAGTATTTTTAATGTTTAACTTAGTTATGTGAACCAATAGATTTAGATTTATTAATATTTATATTCATATTATAGTCTATTCTAAAATATCATAAGCTCTTTTTGAAAAAGAGGACAATAAATATTTGCCAGGCAATTATTAGCAAATAAAATAAAAGAGAAGTAAATAAACACTAACACTGAAGCTTCTATAATAATTACCCAAGTCAGTGATTTGTTAACTTGCTTCATAATATTGGGCTAGTTACTGAAACACTCAGATAATTTTATTTAACTTTTAAATTGTAATAATTAAATATATATACTATTTATATAATTTTTAGATTTAAAATTTTAAATTTAAATTTTTAGATTTAAAATGCAGCTATCTATATGGTTTGTGTCCATAGTACACTTGATAGGTCACTTGTATATGGCCAACATGAATTCAATCCCCATCATCACAGATGGTCACCAATAAACTATCTAGGAATATGCCAGGAATAAGCCCTGAGCATTGATGTGTGCAACTAAGACACAAAATATAGGTATCTTTTACAAATAGCTTTGTAGTCTAATAAGACAACCACTAGACACAAATTATTATGAAATATCTGCTCTGAATTGAGATGTATTATGAATACTCTCAAATATTTAATATTTAAGATTCAATCTGACAAAAATAATATAATATAACTTATTTAAGGTTTTTTTCCCTTTATATCTTAGGATGCCACTGGAAATTTAAAAACACATATATCCCTTATTTATGTCATGTAATATATTTTTATTAAATAATGGTGAGAGAAAAGCAAATTAAAATTCAAGGTGTTATAAAATCATAAATCTATGTGAGGAATTTAAGGTAGCTTTTGTTATATTTAAATAATATTAAATTGATGCAGGATTTTTCTTAACATACTATGTAAAAGATGACTTTTTAAAAGCTTTTTGGGGAGGAAGCTACGCCTAATGACACTCAGGGTTATTTCTAACTCATGGTTCTTAATGGTACTTGAGAAGTCATAGGGGATGTTGGGGATCAAATCCGGGTCAGCCACTTGTAAGGCAAAAGCCCTCCCACCTATGCTATCGCTCCAGCCCCAAAGCTAACTTTTTTTAGTCCACAATTCCATCTTTAGTTTTAAGTACATGGGAACTAATTGAGAATAATGCTTACTTAATTTTATGCACAGTACTTTCCAGGAGGATATTTTATTTGTACATTTCTTACTTTTTTCTTTGCCAAATCTAATTTTTCCCATTCTGACAGTCAACATTTATAATTATGACAAAATAGATCAAGGTCAAGTTTGACTTGTGTGAATAAATATAGTCATCTGTAGAAATGTTAACTGTCATTTTCTTGCAACATGACTGTTATACTCTTGGAATTTAGCGTAAAGGTTTCAAGAGGGCAACAATGAATGACAAACTACTTTTCAATCTTGCTGCCAACATGAACAGGGGGCCAGAAGAGGGTGCAGATCCAGAGATTGCAGCGTAGAGTATAGGACAATGACTTTGTTGGAAGGCACATTACTTATATGGAGAATAGTGCCAATGAAGGTCAAATGGAGGTGGGTAAAAGGGTATCTACAAAACCTCAGCAACTTTTAGACAAAAGAGTACATTGATTTATCTTGAATACCTGGAACTATTCACAAGAAAGTAAAGACCACATAGGCGACAGCTTTCTTTTCTCTCCTCCATTACTCCTGCCTCTCTCCTCTTCTGGATTCCCAAACTGATTCTCTGACCTCTTCTCATTTCAGAAGAGCTTTAAAACTTTTAAACACAAAAAGAGATTTAATATTAAATTGGCTGATTTTGTAACTGCCTTTGAATCAAAGGTCTAATCTCTCTTTGACTTTAAAAAGATTCTAAGTACAAAATTTTCCTGGTTGTTTTTATTAGCAATAACAAATGTAAATTACAAAATGGTAGTTCAGTAAATCGCCTGTGACAGAAATTAGGCTCCTCTCTTCTTTGGGGGCAATTTGGTTATTTTTATTCTTGTTAAATTTTTGCTCCAAGATAAGTCTAATTTTATAGCTTCTACTTTTTCCTTTAAATTTTGTTAGGATCTTTGTCTTCTTTCCTTTTGGTGTTTATCCATGTGTGTGCATGCTTGCTTTGTGACAGTTTTACTATGTGTTGCCTTTTCCATCAAGGGTAAAACGCAAAAATGTCTAAAAGGTGATAATATTTTTAGACAATGGCAGAAAATTTAATTTCTGGAGTCAAACTAAAACTCAGATTGTCTCTACTCAACATTATTATGCTTCCATTTATTATTTATATGAGCTGTGTTCTGTATTCTCCTTTCTTAATTTATTTTAAACTTCCAATTTAGATCAAGATACATTGACTAAGAACAGCACAGTTAGATT
>PVKC010037103.1:0-13071 GCA_004027635.1 Crocidura indochinensis
GGGGTCCAGGAAAGCGACGGGTAGAAATCTCACTCACAGGCAGGCTTCAGGAAGTAATAACTTTATTCATACCCTATCCACCACATGTGTGGCCTATATCATAACCAATTAAGCATTCAGCTATTCTTAGCTAGCCCTGCATCTTAACTTCTTTCAGCCATCTTTCCTCTGACCTCCATGCTGGCAAAAGGCCAAAGACCAAAGAGCTCTTCTCCTCTGGGTCAGAGCCCTTAAGTACCTTTCCCAGACCCCTCCCATGAACTGGGTCGGGCCTGCAGGTAAAGTTACAGGTCATATCCGCCCAAGACTCCTCCCATCAATAGGTGGGTCTCAGGTAGATTAACCTAAATCCAGGGTGGGGTTACAACCCAGTAGTGACGCTCAGGGGTTACTCTTGGCTAAGCGCTCAGAAGTCAGAAGTCGCTCCTGGCTTGGGGGACCATATGGGAAACCGGGGGATCGAACCGCAGTCCATCCTACGCTAGCGCAGGCAAGACAGGCACCTTACCTCCAGCGCCACCACCCAGTCCCCTAGATAGGTTCTTTATCATAGTTTCCTTTGCATGTGGATGATCCTAACTTCTCAATAAATACTGAAGTACTAGCAGGTCTCTTACTTGAACCACATCTAAGAAAGTTCCCATTCCATATTTCATCTTTCTTTAGCCTGGTTAGAACTATTTCCTGTAGTGGCCCTACAACAGATCCATTCCCCTTTTATTTATGAGATTACAGTCTGTAGAATGGCTTTGTCTTATACATATTTGTCATTAAATTTGGGGTGAGCCTCAGATGCTTCTCTGCCCTCAGCCTTCTGCCTTCCAGACTACTCTCTGAAGATCAGAGGGTAGGACTGAGGGATTGATGGGCAGAACAGCCTCACAAACAATGTGAGGAAGTGCAGAAAACTTTTCTGGTCACCAAGTAGCACAATTCAAAATCTTCTGGATCTGGCTTAGAGAGAAAGTACAGTGGGAAGGCTGTTGCCTGGCACATGACCAATACATGTTCAATACTGGCACCATATTTGGTCCCGCAAGCCCCAGAAAAACAGTCAGGAGTATGTCTGAGCAAAGCTTTGTGTGACAAACAAAAAACTGTAAAGAAGAAAAAAGCCTAAGTGTGCAAAGCCTTAGAGTCACCGGTAGGATTCAATACAACCTAGTGTGCCAAAATCATGGCAGCCATAATAATATATCAGTATAGGTATGTTATTCAAATATATCAATGTATATTTTATATTATCTCTAATAGCCCCATTCGACTAATGATATAATAAAAAACCTCTCAAAGTCACAGTCCCTGTTAAGGTCCCACAAGTTTGCACCAGATATCCTACTTCATAGTCACTGAGCAGAGCCGGGGTGATGGCAAAGAGAATGGGTGTTTGCCTTACAAGCAGCAGACCCAGGTTCAAACCCTGGCATCCTAATTTGTCCCTTGAACACCATAAGAAGTGATTCCTCAGTGCAGATTCAGGTGGAAATCGTGAATATTTTTACATGTGAATCAAACCCAACAAAGAAGACATAAATAAATAAGCAAACAAACATAAATAAGAGTTGATGACCAAAATAAATAAATAAATAAATAAATAAATAAAGGGACCGGGCAGTGGCGCTGGAGGTAAGGTGCCTGTCTTGCCTGCGTTATCCTAGGACGGACCGCGGTTCAATCCCCCGGTTTCCCATATGGTCCCCCAAGCCAGGAGTGACTTCTGAGCGCATAGCCAGGAGTAACCACTGAGTGTCACTGGGAGTGGCCCAAAAACCAAAAAAAAAAAATAAATAAAATAAAAAAAGAGTTGATGAAGGACCCTAAGTGTAGTTTGAAACCAGGCAGCATACAAGGCAAAACTACATGCTTACAAGACACTCACCCAAGTTCCTTGCGACTCTAAATATGGTCCCTGAGCCCAACCAATAGTGATTGCTGAGCATAGAGTCAGGTCTCTGAGCACAGCTGGAATGCAAAATAACCCAAACAAAGCAGCACACTGGGTAATGCAGACATACTTGTGGTGTGATAGACACAACAGATTTTTTTGTATTGGTAGTCCCAAATTACTCTAACCTCCAAATATACCCCCAAGACACTCTGAACAACACAGAGCCCCAATACCCAAGTGTTCTACATAGTGCCCTGGATAACCTAAAAGCTATTCAGGTAAGAGAAATGCTGAGGGCAGTGCCAGCATCATCTGTGCCCTTACATCAACCCATTCCCAAATGTGTCAGGAATGTCCTAGAGACAAACATAAGCTCTGGACAACATCTCACAACATACATACCTAGCATTTCATGTCACCTGTGAGTGCCAGGCACAGGGTCCTGCCTGCCATATTCCCACAAAGACCTAATACTTGGGGCCTTGAACTCTGTCAGCCACAAGCACCACAGGTCATCGCTGCACTCAAGGCATACCCCTGGACCAAAGCTAGCTAACTTACATCTACAGAAGCATAGGTGCCGAAGCCCAGCACTGGCATTAGGTGCCCGTCACTCAGCAGCACACACCGACTTTCCTTCAGCTCCATAACCACCAAAATGCTGCTACCAAAGTCCTTACTTAACTGCCCAGAGTACAAACTCCAGCACAAGGCAAGTCCCAGGTTTCTTATTTCCTGACAATAGGCAGACCAGGGCAAGCAGCCAAGTCTTCCAAAAAGAAACTGGGCCCGAGTGGCAGTTTCCCAGTGTCTACCTGTGTGTGCAGGAAGTGGGGGCCCATTCACACACACACCTAACTTTTGGACAACTGAGAATGAACCCAGACACCCTGATGATATGAGAATGACTGTGGATCAGCAGAGGTGCTCACAGCTACAGAGTGGGTGCCTCCTTTCTGTCAGCTATGACACCCACAGTGCACAGTGGACTCAATACGGCCAGAACCAGGGCGATACTAGGCACAGCACATGAGCAAATACCCAGGAGCCTTCTGAACTCTAGTCTTTGTATTCCAGAGCTTAGAGCTGGCAGGAAAGAAACTCTTTCTGAGTGTTAAGCCATTCTTCAACACAGACTTTCCAGAAACAGAAATAAATGAAAGTAAAAAAAAGAGTTTACTAGAATTCAGTACAAGAAACCTCAAGCCAAAGACTATGGAAACACCAATGTTCTTTCACACACATTACATACTTTCTCTACACAGGCCTGGAAGACAAGGACACATTTCTACATTATCTGAAGCAAAGTATAAATACAGAAGCAAATGGAGGGGGAAAAGCGTATCAGAAAAAGCATCTCCTAACAAGTATGTGACATACATCACAAGCACATTCCCTTCAGTTACTTACCTTAACCATGCTTGTTTTTCTTTAACTTAGGTCTAATTTCTGGGATGCTCTATTTTTTGTGGGGGTAGAAAAATGTGTTCTAATTTTAATGTGAAGAACTATGCGTATATTTGGGGGGTTTTGTCAGGCACGGATATGAAAATAATGCTCACATTTCTTTCTTAGCAAATTATCGCTCTTTTAACAGAAGCTTTATAAGTATACTTTGATTGATATTAAATACAATTCACATGGCTCTATGTGATTCGTAGATCTTATGAATAGATACATTTCATTTAAGAGCCCAGAGAATAAAAAGAATTTAAAATTTAACATCTCAAAGCAGTTGTCTCTGGCCAGGCATTAGGTGTCAATACTGATGCATATTAGGGGGTTAGCAAGAAGCCAAGTTTTCCTATCAAATTTCCTTTTCCTAAGGGAACAGGTTTTTTTAAATAATATTTCATTGAAAAGCCTTGGTTACAAACATGATTGTGGTTGGGTTTCTGTCATGTAAAGAACACCCCACATCACCAGTGCAACATTCCCATTACCCATGTTTCAAATCTCCCTCCTCCCCACTCCACCCCTACCTGTATTTTAGACAGGCTTTCTATTTCCCTCATACATACTCATTGTTAGGATAGTTCTCAATGTAGTTATTTCTCTAACTAAACTCATCACTCTTTGTGGTGAGCTTCATGAGGTGAGCTAGAACTTCCAGCCCTCCTCTCTTTTGTCTCTGAAAATTATTATTGCAAAAATGTCTTTCACTTTTCTTTAATCCAATAGATGAGTGAGACTATTCTGCGTCTTTCTCTCTGACTTACTTCATTCAGCATAATAGATTCCATGCACATTCATGTATAGGATAATTCCATGACTTCATCTCTCCTGATGGCTACATAATATTCCATTGTGTATATGTATCACAGTTTCTTTACCCATTCATCTGTTGAAGGGCATCTTGGTTGTTTCCAGAGTCTTGCTATGGTAAATAGTGCTGCAATAAATATAGGTGTAAGGAAGCGATTTTAGTATTTTATTTTTGTGATCCTATGGTATATTCTTAGGAGTGGTATAGTTGGATCATACGGGAGCTCAATTTCCAGTTTTGGAGGAATCTCCATATCACTTTACATAAAGGTTAGACTAGATGGCATTCCCACCAGCAGTGAATAAGAGTTCCTATCTCTCCATATCCCCGCCAACACTGCTTGTTCTCGTTTTTGTGATGTGTGCCAATCTCTGTGGTGTGAGGCGGTACCTCAAAGTTGTTTTGATTTGCATCGCCCTGATGATAAGTGATGTGGTGCATATTTTTCATGTGCCTTTTGGTCATTTGTATTTTTCTTTATCAAATTGTCTGTCTATTTCTTCTCCCCATTTTTTGATGGGGCTAGATTGCTTTTCTTGTTAAGTTCTGTCAGTGCCTTGTATATTTTGAATATTAGCCCCTTATCTGATGGGTGTTGGGTGAATAGTTTATCCCACTCAGTGTGTGGCTCTTATATCCTGAGCACTATGCACTTTGAGGTGCAGAAGCTTCTCAGGTTAATATTTTCCCATCTGTTAATCTCTGTTTCACTTGTTTGGAGAGTGCCATTTCCTCCTTGGGATGCCTTTAGTCTCAATGTCATGGAGTGTTTTACCTACGTGTTGTTCTATATACCTTATGGTATCAGGTTTGATATTAAGGTCTTTAATGCAGTTAGATTTTTACCTTTGTACATAATGTGAGCTGGAGATCTAAGTTCAATTTTTTGCGAGTGGCTAGCCAGTTGTGCCAACACCACTTGGTGAAGAGGCTTTCTTTGCTCCATTTAGAATTTCTTGCTACTTTTTAAAATTAGGTGAGTGTATGTCTGGGGAACATTCGCTGAGTATTCAAGCCTATTCCACTGATCTGAAGTTCTGTTTTTATTCCAATACGATGCTGTTTTGATAACTATTGCTTTGTAATACACTTTCAAGTTGGGTAAAGTAATGCCTCCCATATTCTTTTTCCCAATGATTGCTTTAGCTATTCGAGGGTGTTTATTGTTCCAAATAAATTTCAACAGTGTTTGATCCATTTCTTTGAAGAATGTCAAGGGTATCTTTAGAGGAATCGCATTAAATTGTACAATGCTTTGGAGAGTATTGCTATTTTAGTAATGTTAATCTTGCCGATCCAAGAACAGGGTATGTGTTTCCATTTCCGTGTGTCCTCTCTTTTTTCTTTTTTTTTGTCTTTCAGTTTTTTGAGTCACACCTGGCACCGCTCGGGGGTTATTCCTGGCTCTACAGTCAGAACTCGCTCCTGGCAGGCATGAGGGACCATATGGGATGTGGGATTTGAACCAATGACCTTCTGCATGAAAGGCAAATGCCTTACCTCCTTGCTATCTCTCCGACCCCATGTCCTCTCTTATTTCTTGGAGCAGGGTTTTATAGGTTTTTTTCTATAGGTCCTCCACATCTGTAGTCAAGTTGACTCCAAGATATTTGAGTGTGTGTGGCATTAATGTGAATGGGGTTGTTTTCTTAATGTCCATTTCTTCCCTATTATTATTGGTGTATAAAAAGGCCATTGATTTTTGTGTTAATTTTGTAGCCTGCC
Organism: Crocidura indochinensis; assembly: GCA_004027635.1. Taxonomy (NCBI): domain Eukaryota; kingdom Metazoa; phylum Chordata; class Mammalia; order Eulipotyphla; family Soricidae; genus Crocidura; species Crocidura indochinensis. The sequence continues at coordinate 5,880 of PVKC010037103.1, forward strand.
AATTGCTATATGAGTCTATTTTTTCTAGAAGCTTTTTAGTAGTCTTTAGGGTTTTCTAAGTAGAGTATCATGTCATCTGCAAACAGTGAGAGCTTGATTTCTTCCTTTCCTATCTGAATTCCCTTGATATCTTTTTCATGCCAGATTGTTATAGCAAATACTTTCAGTGCTATGTTGAAATAGAGTAGTGAGAGAGGACAGCTTTGTCTTGTACCAGAGTTTAGAGGGAAGGCTTTAAGTTTTTCTCCATTGAGGATAATATTTTCCATTGGTTTGTGGTAGATGGCCTTAACTATATTGAGAAAGGCTCCTTTCATTCCCATCTTGCTGAGAGTTTTGAGCAAGAATGGGTGTTGGACCTTATCAAATGCTTTCTCTGAGTCTATTGATATGATCATGTGATTTTTAGCTTTTTTGTTATTGATGTTGCGTATTATGTTGATAGATTTAAGGATGTTAAACTATCCTTGCATTCCTGGGATGAAAACTACTTGATAGTAGTTTTTCTTAATGAGGCCTTGAATCCTATTTGCCAGGATTTTGTTGAGGATCTTTGCATCTGTTTCATCAGGGATATTGGTCTGTAATTTTCCTTTTTAATAACATTTCTGTCTGGTTTACGTATCAAGGTGATGTTGGCTTCATAAAAGCTATTTAGAATTGTTCCGTTCTTTGATTTTATGAAAGAGTCTTGCCAGGATTGGTAGTAGTCTCTCTTGAAAGGTTTGAAAGTATTCATTTGTGAATCCATCTTGGCCTGGGCTTTTGTTTTGGTGCAGACATTTGATTACCTTTTTAATTTCATCAATAGTAATGAGGGTGTTTAGATATGCTACATTCTCTTCATTCAACCATGGAAGGTTATAAGAGTCCAAGAATTTATTCATTTCTTCCAGGTTGTTCATTTTAGTGGCATAGAGTTTCTCAAAGCCGTTTCTGATTACCCTTTGAATCTCTGCAATATTGGTAGTGATCTCCCCCTTTTTATTTCTAATATGAGTTATCAAGTTTCTCTCTCTTTATTTGTTAGTTTTGCCAATGGTCTATCAATCTTGTTTATTTTTTAGAAGAACCAACTTCTGCTTTCATCGATCTTTCGAATTGTTTTTATGGGTTTCCACTTCATTGATTTTTGCTCTCAGCTTTGTTATTTCCTTCTGTACCCCTATTTTTGGTTTCTTTTGTTGAGCACTTACTAATTCTATGAGCTGTGTCATTAACCTATTCAGGTATGCCCCTTCTTCCTTCCTGACGTGTGCTTGCAAAGCTATAAATTTTCCTCTCAGGGCCGCTTTTGCTGTGTCCCATAGGTTCTGATAATTTGTGTCTTTATTGTCATTTGTTTTCAGGAAAGTTTTTATTTCCGCTTTGATTTCATCTCGGACCCACTGGTTGTTCCGTATTAGGCTGTTTAATTTCCAGTTGTTAAATTTTTTTTCTGTGTCCATTTGTAGTTCACATTTGTAGCCTTGTGGTCAGCTAAGGTAGCCTGCAAATTTTCTATCCTCTTGATATTTTGGAGGTATATTTTATGTGCCGGTTATAGTCTATCCTGGAGAATGATTCATGTACATTGGAGAAGAATGTGTATCCAGGTTTCTGGGGGTGGAATGTATATATATATATATATATATATATATATATATATATATATATATATATATATATATATATATATTAGGCCTCTTTCTTCCATTTCTCTTTTCAGGTCTAGTATATTTTTGTTGAGTTTCAGTCTCGTTGACCTATCAAGTGCTGACAAAGCCGTGTTGAGGTCTCCCACAATTATTGTGTTGTTATTGATATCCCTTTTCTGATTTGTCAACAATAGTATTAAATATTATTCTGGCCCCTCATATGGTGCATATATGTTTTGGAGAGTGATTTCTTCCTGCTGTACATATATCCCTTGATTAATACAAAATGTTCATCTTTGCCCCTTACAACTTTTCTGGGTATAAAGTTTGCATCATCTGATATTTGAATGGCCACTCTAGCTTTCTATGGGTATTGTTTTCTTGGATGATTTTCCTCCAGCCTTTTATTTTGTGTCTGTTTGTTCTGACTATTCAGGTGTGTTTCTTGTAGGCAGAAGAAGGTTAGATTGAGTTTTTGATACATTTAGCCACTCTGTGTCTCTTAACTGGTGCATTTAGTCCATTGACATTGAGAGAGATAATTGTTATGGGATTTAGTGCCACCTTTGTGTAGAAGTTTGGTGTGTCCGTTGGCCAGTCTTGTCTTAAAGTAGTCAGTTACAGAAATAACTACACAGAGAACTATCATGTGAATGAATGAGGGAACTAGAAATCCTGTCTGGAGTACTGGTGGGGATGGGTTAGGAGAGAGGGAGATTTGGGACATTGGTGGTGGGGATGTTGCACTGGTGAAGGGGGTGTTATTTACATGACTGAAACCTAATCACAATCATATATGCAATAAAGATGTTTACATAAAAAAGTAGATCTTTCAGTTTTTCTTTTAAGGCTGGTTTTGTATATGTAAAGTTTCTGAGCTGTTGTTTATCGGTGAAGCCATGTATACTTTCTTCAAACCTGAAAGTGAATTTGACTGGGTGCAGTATAAATAAAGCATTTATTTCATTGAGTTTTGTCAATATCTCCCACCACTGCCTTATGGTCTTGAGTGTTCCTTGTGACAGGTCTGCTATAAATCTCAAGGATGCTCCCTTGAATGTAATTTCCCATTTTGATCTTATTGCTTTCAGTATTCTGTATCTGTCTGTTGGATTTGTCATTGTGACTAGGATGTGTCTTGAGGAGTTTTTTCTGGGATCCTTTTAGTTGGTACTCTTTGGGCATGCAGGATTTGGTCACATGTATTCTTTAGCTCTGGTAGTTTCCTTTAATGATGTTATTGACCATTGATTCTTCCTGGAGATTTTCTCCTGGACCTCTGGGACTCAAATGAATCTTAAGTTGTTTCTGTTGAGCTTATCAAAGACTTCTATTTTCATCTGTTCATATTGTTTGAGTAATTTTTCCATTGTCTGATCATTTCCTTTAAGGCTTTTTTCCAACCTCTTCTGCTGTATGGAGTTGTTATGCATCGCATCGTCCAGCTCACTAATTCTATCCTCAGCTGCTATTACCCTGATGGAGAGCTTATCCATTGAGTCCTTCAGTTCATCTACTGAGTTTTTCAGACCTGTTATATGACCTGAAATTTCAGTTTGGAGTCTTCTGATTTCTATCTTCATATTCGCTTGATTCTTATTTGTGTTCTGTTCTATACTTTCTTTGAGTTCTATGAACATCCTACATATTTCTTCTTTAAACTCCATATCTGAGAAACTAACTAGGTGGATTGTAATTGCCTCTGCCCCTATCCCATGAGGGAGAGAATTCCGGCCAGCAGTTTCTCTCAACCGGGACAGGGAACAGGGAGCAATCACAAATAATTCACAAGTGTCAAGCTCTTTTGCGATCACCTAGAAAATCAAGCTGCGGAAGTTAGTAGCAGGCACTCAAGATGACGGTTGCCAATCAAAAGGCCTTTATTGAGGGGAGAGCAGAGTTTTTATGCCCTGCTAACAGGGAAGCGGTTACAAAGCAGGATTGAAAACATATCCAATCACAATTGTACAAGTTTCTTTATCTAACCAATGAGGGTAACTCCCTACCCCCATGAGTTTAGTGCACATACTGCACGTACACATTTAGATGGCGGGAAAGAAAAGGGGAAGGAAGGGTGGAGGAAACTTCCTAATCAGTAAGGAGCATCTGCATTCCTATACAAACAACACTTTCCTTAGGCAAATGTTTTGCTTCAGGCTTGAAATCAAGAGCAGGCCCAGTTCCCCAAGGCAAACAAAGGGTCGGAACTGGAGCAAGGTCAGTTTCAGTAAGTAAGCAATTTTAACTTGCTGAATATCCTGTTAGCTAAAGGGCAAAAACCGCAGCTGTTAGAGGTCAGAGTGAGGCAAGAGCATTAGAGCAAAAATGGTGGTGGGCTATGGTCGTCCACAGTGGATGGCCGTTTTCTGCTCATCAGAGTTGCCATCTTCATTCTCTTTGCCTGGTGTTGGCCTGCTTTATTTGCCCATTGTCACATTTTATAGTGTTGTGATGGTATTCGTTGGCAACTCAGTTAGTAGGAATGCTGATGAAATCCAGTCTCAGGCCACTGGGAAGAGCAAGGCCCAAGATGACTGCTGCGCACTTCTGAAACCCAGCAGAAATCAGCAGGAATCAGTCTGTGGATGGTTCGACTCACCTTTGAAGCAGGAAATTCCGCTGGTAGGAATGCTGAAGAAATCCAACCTCAAGCCACTGGGAACAGCAAGGCCCAAGATGACTGCTGCACACTTCTGAAACTCAGCAGAAATCAGCAGAAATCAATCTATGGATGGCTTGACTCACCTCTGAAGCAGGCAAGTTCACTGGTAGGAATGCTGAAGAAACCCAATCTCAGGCCGCTCTGAAGCAGGCAAGTCCACCGGCAGGAACACTGAAGAAATCCAATCTTAGGCCGTTCTGAAGCAGGCAAGTTCGCTGGTAGGAATGCTGAAGAAATCCAATCCCAGACCGCAGGGAACAGCAAGACCCAAAATGACTACCTTTGTTACTCAGCAGAAACCAGCAGAAATCAGTCTGTGGGCAGTTCAACCCACTTCTGAAGCAGGCAAGTCCACTGGTAGGAATGGTAAAGAAATCCAATCCCAGACCGCTGGGAACAGCAAGGCCCAACATGACTGCCACGTGCCTCTGACACCCAGCAGAAATCATCAGGAATCAGTCTGTGGACTGTTTAACTTACATCTGAAGCAGGCAAGTCCACTGGTAGGAATGCTGAAGAAATCTCTGGGATGCTCAGTTTTCATTTCTTCATCAAGAATGTCCCTGTGTTGGGCTAGGTCTTATTCTTGCAGAACTGTCTTACAAGGATGGATGGCATGCAAGAGAGGCCTGAGATACTTCCTTTGGCTTGGTTCCTGTGGGAGAGCAGCTGGTAGAGGGCCCACTAGCATGTAGATTTCTGTCCCACATCATGACACCCTCAGCACCTTGAAGTGTGGTTGAGGCACCTCTGTACCCTGCACGGTGCTCACACACTTCAACCTCAAATTAGTCTCACAATTAGCGGAAAGGATGCTGCAGAACCCATCAGCACTAGGACCCATGGACAATAAGATCCAACTGTACTAGGACCCTTCTACACCAGGAACTTCTTCACTCTGTATAAAGATGTAGCTATCCTTCTGGGTTTTCAAAAAAGCCTGAAAGGAGACTCAGTTCCTGTCTTATTAGTTCCAGTTTATCAGTTCACAGGACAACGAAACTGATGTCATCTTAGAGGCCCAGGTCCCCTTCCACAGAGGATCTAGTTGTCTCACTGAAAGCCTGAGCAGAGTCTTTCCAGTGGCTCTCCACCAAGCCCTCAGCTTCAGGGTCATGTAATACCATCATTTTTATGGTATGGTGTGCTCACAAGGGTCTTTTTTTCTGTTTACTATCTTCCCAGCTTTCAACTCCAGGTCTTCAACTTTGAACTCTACAATGAATTCTCCTGAGCAACCCTAACCCCACTGAAGATCCCAATACCAGTAAAAGCAAAGCCCCAATACTGTGTATCTCTACTGTATCTCACTCCATGTCTCTATCTTTGTGTCTTTTCTCCAACCAGGGGTGCTACACAGCTAAACACAATCTCACGGTCACCACCATATAGTCTGTCATTTCCAAGTCTTTTAAATCAGGACGATAAATTTCCCAGACTGTGCAGCCACTGCCTGATGGCACCTATCAGGGCCAGTAGAGAGGAAGAGATACCACATTGGCTTCCTCCAGGCCTATCTGGGCTCAGTCCATGAACTGTGTGTGATCACAAGAACTGCTGAAATGATTCCTTGAGCTCAGAGAATTAGTAAGAATTAAATATCACCAGGTAAGGAATTTCTGCTAATCCATGCCTGCCTAGTGGGGCTGACTGCGAAGAACTGTGAGTCCTGTCTTTTCTTTGAGTTAATTTGTTCTCCTGTCATCCGGACCTCGTGGGAGTGGGCCAAATCGACTCCAAAAAAACTCGCTCTCCCAAAGGTCCACTCTAGGGCGGGATCGCCCAGGAACACCAAATCAAAGTGAAACCAGCAAGAAGCGAGTACTTTGCAAAAGCAAGGTTCCCTGTTTATGACGTCAAGCTGGGAATTTCTGCGAATCCACACCTGCCTAGTGGGGCTGACTGCGAAGAACTGTGAGTCCTGTCTTTTCTTTCTGTTTATTTGTCCTCTCCTGTCATCTGGACATCATGGGAGTGGGCTGAAAAGAGGCTGCAGAAGAGCATTTTGGCTCCGCTTTGCTACACGGCCGTGCGCTCTTTCTAAGGAAAGAACATCATCGCAACAAGAAAGAAAAAAATCACACTAAGGACTCTGCTGATCACTGAAGCCCAACATTTCTCTCTGGACAGTCTTCTCTGCTGTGTGTCTAGGCCCAAGATTTGATCATTTGAGAGGCCTCATCCACGGAGGACTCCACTCCCTTGTAGGCAAATCGACACACCCGGAAAGGGCGGAATCAGAGGAGTGTGGCTGCGCACATCACTTACCCAATGAATACCACCGCAACACATAGAAAAACACACAATACTAGTGTGACAATGGGGAAACAATGCAGGCCAGCGTCAGACATAGAGAACGAAGATGAGAATTCCGATGACCAGATAATGAGATAATGACCAACAAACTAATCAATCTCTCAGATAAGGACTTTAGAAAAGCAAAATGGAAGACGCTGAAAGAACTCAAAGAAACCACGGACTGAGTTGAAGAGAACACCAATAAGAACCAAGAAAATATGATGACAGAAATCAAAAAACTCCAAACTGCAATAACATGTCAACTAACAGACCTGAAAAACTCAGTAAATGAATTGAATGGTAAAATGGATGATCTCAACACCAGAAGAAGCCGAGAATAGAATTGGTGCTGTGGAAGATGAGATAAATAACAACTCCATAAAGAGGGAGAGATTGGAAAAAAACTTAAAACAAATGAACATCAATGGAAAAAATAGTCAAAGAATGGGAACAGATGAAAATAGAGGGAGCCGGGAGGTGGCGCAGGAGGTAAGGTGCCTGCTGCCTTGCCTAGGATGGACCACGGTTCATTCCCCCGGTTCCCATATGGTCCCCCGTGCCTGCCAGGAGCGACTTCTGAGCACATAGCCAGGAG
>PVKC010037104.1:0-13074 GCA_004027635.1 Crocidura indochinensis
CTTCCTTCCTTCCTTCCTTCCTTCCTTCCTTCCTTCCTTCCTTCCTCCCTCTTAAAATAATTTCTTTCACTTATTTGGAAACATGTATTTTGATTAGCTAATGTTAACTACGTGATACCTACTTTTTTAAATAAAGTAACTTAAAGGGACTCATATAGAGAGGACAGGGGTGAGGTTCTAAGTGACATTAGGTGCAGAGGTCAGAATCCATGGAGAGTGTGTTTTCTACAAGAGGCCATGCTACTGCCTCAGTAAAGTTCACCTGAATTTCTGAGAGGAGAAATTTCATAATCACCACTTAAAATTTTGATGATAGAGCTGATAATTAGAATTGTGACATACAGGAAGTTAGGATAGAAGTAAAAAAACACCAAATTAAAGGGAAGACTGAAAAACATTTCCAGGTGACTTTTGTCAAAGTAGAGGCAATCATGTTGTACCTTCTTGTCTCTTGTTATGTAGAAATTCATATCTGGCCTTTCTTTTTTTTTTTGGTTTTTGGGTCACACCCGGCAGTGCTCAGGGGTTACTCCTGGCTCCATGCTCAGAAATTGCTCCTGGCAGGCACGGGGGACCATATGGGGCACCGGGATTTGAACCGATGACCTTTTGCATGAAAGGCAAATGCCCTACCTCCATGCTATCTCTCGGGCCCCCATATCTGGTCTTTCATCAAATGTTCTCTATTGCTCTAAAATATATTGTGTGGGGTTAATTAAAATATAAGCTACTTAGACTACATGAAAAAGAAAAGACAAAGCAAAACAAAGTCCTTACCTCTGTGTAAAATAAATCTCACCAGGTCTTCATTTCTTCTACTGGGAGTCTGTGTTATGGCCCCAGATTCTTTCTTTGTTTTTGCTATTATTATTGTTTCCCACTATTCTAGAAAGTTGCTCCTACAAGGTATTCTATTTTACAGAGAGAGGTTGAATTGAATCTAGGAGCATCTTAAAGAGGAATATCTAATACTAGAATGAATCCTTCTAATACATTTTGAATTTTTCAGAGTGTATTGGAATAAGCTTAGTACAGAAACTCAAGAGACTGAGATAGATAAAAACGATGCCAATATTTTGTACTTTTTACAATTCCTCTAAAGAGTTCGGTGTTTACTGATAGCATTAATTAGTTGCATTTTAGAACATGCTATTTAGTAAGTGGAATTATATTAATTTCCATTATGAATAGCGAATCAACAAGATTAAGTGGATTCTCAGAGATTACATATTCAATGAGAAAACTGGGATTAAACTCAGAACTCATTTCCCTTCGAACAATTTCACTTCTGCCAAGGAAGGAAGAAAATGGCCTACTTTTTCATATTAATGCAACTGATCAACCCACTTTCTATCTGTATTTGGCATGCATTAATGAATTTGAAGCAGAAACCATCATTTCTTACCATTTTTTCTTTTTATATGGGAGGAAAACTCCATTAAGAGGAACAAATGATGTAAGCAAAAAAGAAATAAAGTAGAAGAGTTGTTGATTGTGTTTGCATAATGATATAATAAATACATTATAAATAAAAATACTTTATAAATAAAAATAAAGAAATATAATGACAATGATATAAAATAGGCATATAGAAAAAAGTGAAGGAAAAATTAATGCCCTTTAATAGCTTTTGTGTATTTTTGTGGCCACACCCATTCAGAAATCACTCCTGTCAGGCTCAAGAGACCATATGGGATACTTGGTTCAAAACAGGTTGGTTGCATTCAAGGCATATGTCCTACCTGCCTTGCTATTGCTCCAGGCCTCCTTTAGCATATTTTTAAATATTCATCATACTATTTTACCTGTGAGTAATAATAAATTTCAGTTTTGAAACAGCAACTCTCAGTAACTTCAAACTAGGTCTCACATTTATGTTCTATCGCAGTCAGATTTGTTAGTTTCTCTCCCATCATAGTACATTAAATTAAACTTTTCAGTGGGTTTTATCTGAAAAACTGGTTTTGACATAAAGCATAGGTAGGTCAAAGTCTTCTGCATTAAGACATCTTTGTCAGAAATTCATAAAAATTTTATTTTATAATAAATCCTTATTTGTGGATATAAAATGTCAAATGACCCCATAGAGTGAGAGAATAAAAACAATCTTATGTTATATTTCTTCCCTCACTTCCAATCACTGTGCTTTTACTTTATATTGAAATACAGCTGCTTAAATGCAGAATCCATATTTCCATAATGATAACTGACACCATCTGTGCCAATAACAAGCGCTGGAATCCCAGAACTAAGTGTGGGTATCCAACTCCATGGGCATTAGTGGCTGACATTTGACTGGACTCTCTGGCCCTTCTCTCCATTGTCATTATCTCCTCCTCCTCTTCTTCCTCCTCCTCCTCTTCCTCCTTCTCTTCCTCCTTATCATTCTCTTCCCTTTCCTTTTCTTTCTCCTCCTCTTGTCCCTTTCCTCCTTTTTCCTCTTCCATCCTCTTCCTATTTTTCATCTTCCTCCTCTTCTTTCTTCTCCTACCTTTTTTCCCTTTCTGAAACATGTCTGGAATTTGGAGATCACATTCAAGTTGGCGATGTAGAAGTAAGTTCCTTGCTATCTCTCTGGCACTCTCTTCTTACTTTTAAAGAGGATTTGATCATTGGAAATGTTCCTTTTTCCAGGCACCCTTTCTACTGATGCAGTCCCACAGCTGGTTTTATTTCATGAGATGGAAGCAAAAGTATATGCACTATGTCTTTCTGAGAAGATTTGCCTCTCAATAGATACTAAATTGGCTTAGGCTGGGGCCCCTCTGAGATATTGGGATTACTTGATGAGTGATACAATGCTCAGACTTCAGTATGTGGTGCTATTCAAACTCATTATTTTAATTGAAGAGGAATCTATTTGTTTTATCTTTCGCTTTTCAAATGCAGGCCTATAATCTGGAGATATGGGCAGAATCTTCATGATGGAATCTTAAGCTTTAGGATGCTAGTAAATAAATGGACAGAAGCCTAAATCCACCAGAAACATGTGACTCAGCCTTCATAGTCATCAGCTGCCAGCTTCAAAGCAGAGAACACACACCTTTGTTTTTAGCAATACTTTTTAAGGTTTTGTTACTCATGGCCCAATTGTAAGAGTTAGATGACATGGTCTAAAAATAAAGGCTCTTACAATGAAAAGAAGACTCTAAAAATAGATTTTAATTTTAGGCATACGTAGGTTCTGGTTTTGAAACTTGTCATCAGCCCAGTGTTCTTAGGCGTTTATTGTAATGAGGGAATAGGAATAATTGGATGGTGGTTGTAAGTATCAAATGATATACAGCAAACCCAGAATATGATGCACACTCAGAAACTATTAAATTCTTATTTAAAAATATGTACAGGAATGACTAGAGTCTGAGCTCTCAGTTAATTTCATAAGTAGTAATAAAAAGAGCTGAATGCTTTGAAAAGATAATCTTCAACAACTCAAATCCAAATCACAAATCCAAGCTTTTAAGTGAATATTCTGTAATTAAAGAAAACTTGGGACCAGTGACAGCACAGTGGGTAAGGCATTTGCCTTGCATGTGGCAGACCTGGGTTTGATCCCTGGCATTCCAAAGGGTCTTGGAGCCTGCCAGGAGGAATTTCTGAGTGCAGAGATATGTGTAACCTTTGAGTGTGGCCAAAAACAAACAAAAGCCCAAACAATAATATAAAGAAAACTGGTCTAATTTGAGGATAGTAATGCTTCTCCTCTATTCAAAAGAGGCCTCAATTTTTTACAGTAAAGTACTGTAAAAACTGTGCTCAAAGGCTTTCTTCAGGCTAATGTGAATCACATAAGACAACAGTATGGAGGCTGCCTGTATGTTTGCTTGTTGAATGCTGGCTTGACTTACCTGATCCTCCTCAGGTTCTAGAATTCAGACCTGTTTAAATATAGACAAGAAAATGACACACACACACATACCCATTCTAAATTTATTATTTTCTTTCTTTCCCTAATTTTTTTCTTTTGGTTCTTGGGTCACACCCAGCAGTGCTCAGGGGTTACTCCTGGCTCTATGCTCAGAAATTGCTCCTGGCAGGCTCCAGGACCATATGGGATTCGAACCACCATTCTTCTGCATGCAAGGCAAATGCCTTACCTCCATGCTATCTATCCGGCCCACTCTTTCCCTAAATTTTATATGTAGAAAAGGGGAAATCATATTTGTAGATTAAATGACTAGATTAAAAAATAACTCCTGAGTCATAATTTTCTGTTTTGTATCTATCTTTCCTTGCAACCTTTTTTTTTTTTTTTTACTACAACATAGTTTAGCTTTTACAGAATCCTCTATAGAGCAATATACTATAGACTCAGTTTTTGTTTTTTTATTTATTTTCTCTCTTGCCTCCCTTTGGTGTTGTGTTGTGGTATCCAGAGGCTGCGCCTTTATTTGTGGTGCTTGCTTCACATTTGGCATCACTGTTTGAGAGTTACATTTTTCCTCCCTCCCTCCCCCCCTCCCTCTGTCCCTGCCTCCCTCCCTCCCTCCCTTATCCCCCCCTCTTTCTCCACTCTTTGTTTTTTGGGATGACACACCCAGTGGTGCTTAAGACTTACTTCTGTCTATGTACTCAGAAATTACTCCTGGCTTGGGGACCATACGCAATGCTAGGTATTGAACCCAGGTCCATATATGCTCAGCCGCATGCAAGGCAAACACCCTTCTGCTATGCAATTGTTCTGGCCCAGGTTTTGTTTTTCCTTTCTGGTTTTGTTTTAGTCTAGTTTCTCCCATGTTGCTTAATCATTTTAAGATTCATTTATGTTACTTTCAGTAAAATAATTTATTCATTTTTCTTGTGTGTGTTTTTTAATTTTAGAGATGTGCTTTTTTTTTTTTACTTTATTGGATAGTCTCAGGATCTTTCCCTTCAAGTTAATCAATTCTTTACTTTTCTTGTATCTTAATAGCCATTTTATTTTATTTTTTCTAATAAATATCTTTATTTAAGCACCATGATTACAAGCATGTTTGTAGTTAGATTTTAGTGTTATATAACAACCCCCTTCACTAGTGCAACATTCCCACTACCAATAAACCCCATCTCCCTCCTTCCCCACCCCTTTCTCACCTGCATTCAAGACAGGCATTCTATTTACCTCAGTTTTTTTTTACTTTCATTGAGGAATATTTTTTCTCCAATTTTTATATTTTAAGAATTAAAGACCTTGATATCAGACCTGATTCCATTAGGTATATAGAACAACACGTAGGTAAAACACTCCATGACATTGAGACTAAAGGCATCTTCAAGGAGGAAACTGCACTTTCCAGACAAGTGGAAGCAGAGATCAACAGATGGGAATACATTAAGCTGAGAAATTTTTGCACCTCAAAAGAAATAGTGCCCAGGATACAAGAGCCACCCACTGAGTGGGAGAAACTATTCACCCAACACCCATCAGATAAGGGGCTAATCTCCAAAATATACAGGGCACTGACAGAACTTTACAAGAAAAAAAAAATCTAATCCCATCAAAAAAATGGGGAGAAGAAATGAACAGACACTATGATAAAAAAGAAATATAAATGACCAAAAGGCACATGAAAAAAATGCTCCTCATCACTAATCATCAGGGAGATGCAAATTAAAACAACAATGAGATACCATCTCACACCACAGAGATAAGCATACATCACAAAGAATGAGAACAATCAGTGCTGGTGGGGATGTGGAGAGAAAGGAACTCTTATACACTGCTGGTGGGAATGCTGTCTAGTTCAACTTCTATGGAAAGCGATATGGAGATTCCTCCAAAATCTGGAAATTGAGCTCCAAATTGGCCCAGCTATTCCACTCCTAGGGATATATGCGGGTGCCCTGAAGCCCCCTGGAGGGGAGACCCGGCCAGCGGGAGGGAGCTGAGAGGCTTTGGGCAGCCGCACTTTTATTCAGTAGGGCTAAGAGTGCACCATACCTGTCAAGAAATCAAAGAGGTTAAGGAATGACCCAAGACGAAAATCCGATCAGGGGCAATGTAATGTGACTTGTATCCACTTATATAGACAAGGTAGAGAGGGGCAGGCATCATCTTCCAAATATGGAAAGTGGGCAGGGGGCAAAATAAGCAGTTTCCATGGAAACACTCTGTGACCCAGGGAAGAGCTTGCTGGTTACATTTCCAGGCCCTTAACAGATTTATGGTGGGGCAACTCCTTAAGAAGTAACTTTGTAACACCAATGTAACAGAGAACAAGAATGCAGACCTTATTGATCTAAGCAGATGGGCAGGGGGGAGTAATACCTGGCTGTGTCCTTCTCTCAAGGCTCAAAGAATTATTTATCGCTTTGTGGCCACCTGTTTCCTGATAGCCCAGGCTTGTGGAGAAGCTGCACATAGACTCTTTGCTATTTGTATTAGCAAGGCTGGAAAATGGCAGAGAGGCTGAGAAGATGGCTTCTGTCAGGCCATGGTAGCCAACAGATATATACACTGAGAACACAAGAATACAATACAAAAATCCCTTCCTCTTACCTATATTTATTGCAGCACTATTCACAATAGCCAGGCTCTAGAAACAACCAAGATGCCTTTCAACAGACGAATGGCTAAAGAAACTGTGGTACATATTCACAATGGAATATTATGCAACTGTCAGGAGATATGAAGTCATGAAATTTGCCTATACATGGATATACATGGAATTTATCATGCTGAGTGAAATAAGTCAGAGGGAGAGAGAGATGCAGAATAGTCCTCATCTATGGGTTTTAAGAAAAATAAAACTCATTTTTGCATCAATCCTCAGAGACAATGAGAGGAGGGCTGGAACTTCCAGCTCACTTCATGAAGCTCACCACAAAGAGTGGTGAGTGCAGTTATAGAAATAACTACACAGAGGACTACCATAATCATGTGAATGAATGAGGGAACTGGAAAGCCTGTCTGGAGTACTGGTGTGGGTGGGGTGGGATGGAGGGAGATTTGGGACATTGGTGGTGGGAATGTTGCACTGAGGAAGGGGGTGTTCTTTACATGACTGAAACCTAATCACAATCATATATGTAATCAAGATGTTTAAATAAAGGAAAAACAGAATGAAGCAGCTATGAATATTTGTGTGTAAGTTTTTAGACAATAAATGTTATTTCTATGAGTGAATACTTAGGAATAGAATGGCAAGTCTCAAGGATTATATTTTTATTTTCTTTTTAATGAAGTGCCAATATCCTTTTCACAATGCTTTCTCCATTTTTGCCTTCTACTAGCAGCGTATGAAAATTCCAGTTTTTCTATATCCTAAACCATCTTTATAGGTCAATGTTTAAATTTCAGATCATCTATTAGGTGTAACTTGAAACAAATATACATGCTCTATATTTTTATATATGTATATTAAGTTGAACTAGTATGATTAATTGCAAAGCTATTTGTTTATTTAATGAGTTGCCTTGACACATTTGTCATAATCTATTGACATGTGTGTACTAGTCTATTTCTAAGCTCATTCTTATATTCATTACTCCCTACTTATACTTTTAAGTACCACTGAATTGTTTATGGTGATTACAATTCACATATACATGTCTAAAATACATAAAATTGCCTAGCTTTGTTCTTTTTTCAATCCCAAATTTTTAAATAACTGATTGTGCTAGATCCAGTGCACATTGTAATATTGTGTGTACATGTATGCATGTGCGTGCACATGTGTGTGTGTGTGTAAGAGTGGGCTAAGAATTAAACCCCGAGCCTTACATCTGTGAGGTGTGAACTCTACCACTTGATTCTTTTTCCTCTGTTTCTTGATGTTTGCTTTATGGGTAAATGCCTTCTCCTGTGTCAAACATAGAACAAATTGTTGTATATCTTCTTAGATGTGCTGTCACTTTTGAGAGTTTGCTTTCCTGGTTTATCTGGTGACATTAGCTCTCTGATGGTCTTGAAGCAGGCAGGCAGGTAGTTAGGAAAGCCATCTCTCATGGGAAGGAATTCATGAGATGTAATTTAAAAAAAAAGGGACAAGATTTGGAGGAGTTGCTTCATCACTGGTAAGTTTCACCTGGTACCACTGGAGAGCCATAAAATATTGAATATGAAATTCAAGATGAATATTGAATATGGAATATGGAACAGAGGCCAGGAATTCCCAACTGGAACCAGACCAGGAAAGGAATATCCAAGACCATCAACTACCTTCTGACAACCACTCTACCAACAGGTCTCTTATTACCTGAGCAAAAAAACCCTACAAGGTGCAGGTTGAGAAAAATCCTATGAAAATCAACTTAGAACAAAGGAAGAGGCACATGTGAGTGGCCAACCCAATGCATGCTGTGTCTGCCCACACATATCCTCATCTCCCTTTGAGACGTGCACTTCATAGTTTAAATCTGGGGTGTATACTGGGCTCTCTTTGCCTTTGGAGAATCCCGCACACTGAATAATCTCTTCTCTCACTCTTCCTTAACACCTCTGAATAAAATCCATTTTTCACTCTACTGATCTTCCCCTCCTAAAATTCTTTTCAGTGAGAGAAAGCAAAGGACCTGCCTAGATAAGGTCTAGAATGACTTTGCTTTTATGCCAGGGGCAATTCCTCACTCCAGACTGAGTTCAGGACTCCCCAATAGATATCTCTCTTGGGCAACAGGGATTATGTTCTATGCTGTGCAGATCAAGTTGACATGAGGTACCTATTGATTACTAACTAGTGGGGCTGGTGCCCTCATTGGGTGTTCATGCTGTGCAGGGGCTCATGACTAATTTATTAGCTCTTAGTTCTATCCAGCTGTATCCACAATAGCAGAGTTGAGAAGAGAAAAAGTGGTAGATTCTTATCTCAGGGCTTCCACTCTCTCCTACTCACTTCGTACAAGTCACTGGATATCTCCACTGGTTGTATCAGTCTAAAAAAACAGTCATAATTTTATAAACTATTATTATTAAAGTAGGATATTTTCTCTTTATCCAAAATAAGCAAATATACTTATAAATTTTATGGCTCTATTTTCAAGGAAAAATAAATTCTAACTTTTACTGTGACTTTTTTCTCCATTGCTTCATGAGACTTTTAGGGAGTTGATCGTTTAATGTCATTTGGTTATATATATAGAGAGATTAATTTATTTGTTTGGTTATACCCAATGCTCAGGGCTTATCCTGGCTCTGTGCTCAGGACCACTTCTGGTAGATCTTCGGGGACTATAGCTGGTACAAGGATTAAAGCTAAATCTGTGCATGCAAGGCAAATGCCCTCCAGACTTGCTATCTCTTTGGTCCAGTTCTTTTAATTTTTTATTTTGTGATTTTTTTCAGTTGAATTCTAATGGTAGAATTCAATTTTTTTATTTAACATTAATAGTTTTTGTCTTATTTTGTCCTTTGCTGGGATAGTTAAATTTTTCTGTTCTCTTGAGTAGGTATGAAGTTCTTGGTACTTTTGTGGAATGAAATATAAATTAAAATAATTTCAATTTTATTTCTAATGTTAAAAATTGTGACTTACAACATAATTCATATTAAAACTGTTGTTTTGGGCATTCAATTCTTCAAATACCAATCCCACTACCAGTGTGACCTTCCTTCCTTCCACTATTGTTTCCATTTTCCTCTGTATCCAAGCCTGCCCTTAACCAGTTACAAAATAATGTATATTATATTGTTTGCTACAACATAATTATCAAAAATTGCTTTATAAAAGAAAATTTGTGAAAATCATTATATCTAACAATGGTGTTATTATAATCATTAAGTTAACTGAACTATTTTGTTGCTAGTTGAATCTTCTGTGACATTATTTTTATTTTTTGAGCTTAGTGAGGTTTTGTTTCCCATCTAACTTGCTTTGATCATAATGGGTATTAGTTTTATGAAGTTTTTTGATATCATACATAGCTGCATAATCCTGGAGCTATAGAACTGGGACATTTCTTTGAGTTGGCATCTGTCAAGATTAATAGTGAAGCTGGGTTTATATGCCAGAGACTGTGGAATGTGGGTATGGCTACTGAGACTTTTAGCAGCACAAGGACTGGCATGATGGTGGTAAGGCTGCCCAGCTGTGTTCTGAGAAAACTTCAGAGTTTTCAGTCCTAAAGCTGTATACCTGGAGTTTCCACTGGTTTGGCATCTAATCTGAGATTACTTATAGTTTTTCAGTTATGTACCTGCCTACTCCTGTTTTCTTATTATTATTTAATATATGTATTTAGCCATTTATTTTTTACAAGTTCTATATATTTAATCTCTTGTGTATGAAATTATGCTATGGGATGCACACTTATTTGGGATTATAGTACCTTCCTGATGAATTCACATTTTGCAAATTATATAAAATGCATTTATTGCCATCAATAATTCTAATTTAGAAGTCTACTTGTCTCAGATTAATCTGTCTTGACATTTTTAGTAGTGTTTGTGTGACATTTATTTCCCATCTTAGTTTAGAAATACTTGACCAGAGGGATTAGTTACAACTCTAATTGTCCTAGAAGACCCTTCTCTCTACTCTAACTGTACTCACTGCTCTTTGTGGCAATCTTTATACCCTGGACTGGACTTCTGACCCTTATCTCTATTAATATCTCAATAGAGATATTAATCTCTATTAAACTATAATTATATCTCAATAGAGATATTAATACCATATTATCTCTGGTTTTCTTATATACCACAAACGAGTGAGATTATTCTATGTTTAACTCAGACTGAAAGGGGAGGAAGTCACATGTAAGGCTTACCTCCATTAATAATAGTGCAAACCACCATATGAAAAAGGGAGATAGATAAATAAATATATAGATAGATAGATGATAGATAGATAGATAGATAGAAAGAAAGAAAGAAAGAAAGAAAGAAAAAAGAAAGAAAGAAAGAAAGAAAGAAAGAAAGAAAGAAAGAAAGAAAGAAAGAAAGAAAGAAAGAAAGAAAGAAAGAAAGAAAGAAAGAAAGAAAGAAAGAAAGAAGCAAATTGCCTGCCCTAGAAACAGGCTGGGTGGGGTGGGTGGAATGAAAACCAGAGACATCAGTGATAAGAAGGGATACTGGTGAAGGATGGTGTACCTTGTATGATTAAAACCAACAATGAACAATTTGTAACCATGGTGCTTAAATAAAGCAATTTAAAACAAAATAAACACTTGGCCATGCCTTTTCTAGTTATCTTAGAGGAACAGAAACCAGTAAGACAGGTCACAAGTAACAAGCACCCAGATTTTGTTCCTATAGCACAAACTTCTTAGGATTTTGTTTCCCAAAGCTCTTTCCATGTCTTTAAATCTACCCAGCCATTTATTTAGGGTCTCGACTGTAACTGGTTCTCAGTTGCAATTTGAGAATATATTGATATAAATGGAAAATCCATCCGGAAGAATCTTTCACAGTTTTTGGCATTTACACAAATATCTGTTGGCACATAGACTCGAGGTCAAGCCATTTTCCTAAGCTTGGGGCAGCCACCTCTATTTCCCATCAATTCTGTGAACTCGTCTATTTTCATAGTAGCCCTACCCCCTCCACTAACAGCCAACAAGTAAAACCACAGTATATAGGTAGCTTTTATTTTCATATTTATTTCACGTAGGTTATGTTAGCTAAGTGAGCAGAGAGAATAATTACTGGCTTATTAATGTAATGCCTCCACGCACATTTGCATGGAGCAGACAAACTTAAATTAGTTGGGGGTATAATTAAGCCATTGGTACTCATTCTGCTCTTGAAATGTAAGATCCAGCCATACGTCTGACATGAGAAGGAAAAATAGATCTCTCAAGAGTAAGTATAGCATTATTTTAACTTCATAAATCAGTTGTGAGAGGGGTAGTCATTAATTTTGGCCCTATTAAGTGTGTTTAGCAAGCAGACTATAAAATCACATAATTACTATGTAGCTTAAGAATATTTAATAACTATATATACATCATTATTATGCTATACAGTATGGAATACATTTCATTTTCATTTTGAGAGTTAGCTTTCCTCCCACACTAATAAATGAATGAGTTGATTATTGATTCAACCGTTGTTTTCTCTTAGTTTTTGGAGTTGTAACAATTTAATTTTTGTTACTTACTCACACTCTCATTTTTCTAATTTTGTAAGACTGGAGGAAGCCTTGGGATTTTTTTTTCTTGAATGATTCTATGTGTTTTCATTGTCAATTGCATCATGAACTGCTTGCTGACTATTTGAATTTCTCAGTGGTTCATTGGACCCTGAGTGAACTTAGGCAACTATGAACTGTAATTTATTGTGTTATATTCCTTGATTTCATCTAGAAAATTTGGTGATACAATACATTTCATCCAGGAAGCAACACAGAGAGTCCTTCAGTGCTTTCCAATCATTATTGGAAATGATGGCCTTGTGCAGGCTTTTAAATTCTATTTATAACCCCCATCCTGAGAGTTTATGGGGATCAATATTACACTCAATCCAAAGCAACCATCTCTTCATTAATTGTTAAACCTTAATTTGCTAAAAATTAAATAAATTCCATTTAAAAGCCTTTTATCTTGCATCTTTTATTGATTAACATGACCCTTGCTCATAGCAGAGAGAGTCAAAATAAACAAGAATAGCCATTTCAGATTATTATAAACAATTCTAAGATTATGTATTTTAGAGAGACACTCATACAGAGCAGGCAGAACTAGGTATAGAAGTTGCAAACTGAGAATATGGGACCCTTGGGAAAGAATGATAATAGTTTTTGAGGGGAAAATTAAGAAAAGGAGGAGAGAAGGTAATAGGGTCAGGGGTTAAAAACCTTGGGCAGAGGAGTGGCTTCTCATATGCTAAAACCACAGAGTATAAAACACTGAAAACAGGAGATTTAAACTATAATATCCAAACTTAAAAATGGCTCTATCAAAGGCAGGCTGTGAAAGGGAAGAAACTTGGAGATATTAGTGGAGGGAAGTTGACACTTTGGGCGGGACTGGTGTTGAAACACAGCATGCCTGAAACTTAATCATGAATATTTTTGTAAATCATAGTTCCTTAATAAAGAGCTAATTGATTTTAAAAACCAGGATAAACTTAAGCCCCACCTCACAAGCACTATTGGGCAGGAGTGTAGGTGAAGATAGAACAAGGAGTGTGTGTGTGTGTGTGTGTGTGTGTGTGTG
>PVKC010037105.1:0-13068 GCA_004027635.1 Crocidura indochinensis
GGTGGGAGAGTGGATGGGTGAGAAACTGGTTATAGTAGTGGAGGGAAGGTTACACTATTGGTGGAATTGGTGTTGGAATAGTAAATGCCTGAAACAACTATCTTATGAACACCTGTGTCAAGCACAGTGTTTAAGTCAAAAATATAAACAAGGTCCTATAACTATTCACAAACAGAAGGCATGATTTTTCAAATAATGAAACACTATTTTGCATGCTGATCTTCGAACATCTTAGTGCTCACACAGACACAGCATAGTCTCAGGTTGGAATAGCTTGCTTCTTGTGGACTAAATGAAGGAATGTTATGATTTCAAAGCATTTGCCAAAAATTGACATAGTTGCAATTAGGGATGCCCAGATCACCAAAGTAGAATAGACTGTACTGTTATGGGTGGTATATGTAGGGAGACAAGTCCAACCTCCCCCCCAAATAAGGAAGTTCCTGAACAGGCCTCTGAAGAGCCCAACTTTACCAGACACAAAACTCAGATCCATGCTAAGACTTCCTTTCAGAGTTCAAGGTTGGTAAGACAGCAGAGTGCCATGAATTCATCAGCATCTCTTGTGCCCCAGACCAAACAAATGTAACCAGGAATTTTACCAACAAAATGGCTTACTTTGTAAATAAAAACCAAAAGGCAATTTAAAAATCTAGTCTCAGAGTAAGCACAATAATCAAAACTACCAGCCACTTATGTAGTCTTTGTAGGAGTGAGGAATTTCTGAACTGTGGGTCTTATCAGACCTGAGCAAGAACGTGGTCTGGTGTTAGTAAATACTGAGGGAGCCACTATGCTTCTCCACTGCATGTGTCCAAGTCCCAGCTTTGTATGGCCCTCAAAAGAGGCACTAATTACCTAAAGAGCCCCTGAAAAAGTTTCCCTAATTCTGCTAGAGCAACTGTTATGAAAAGGTATGCCTTCTTATGGTACCATGAAGCAACATTCCATATCCTTAGAGGTGAAAGTCACGTTGCATACTAAAGTTACTTTTTTTTCGGTTTTTGGGCCACACCCGGTGACCCTCAGGGGTTACTCCTAGCTATGCGCTCAGAAGTCGCTCCTGGCTTGGGGGACCATATGGGAAACCGGGGGATCGAACCGCGGTCTGTCTTAGGCTAGCACAGGCAAGGTGCTTACCTCCAGCGCCACCGCCCGGCACTAAAGTTACTTTTTTGTGTGTTGGTTTTCATTTTCCTTTGGGAAGAGACACCCAGCTGTGCTGAAGTCTTATTCCTGGCTCTGCATGCAGAAATCACTCCTGTTGGAGCTTGGGAACCATATGGGTAAAGGGGATGGCACGATTGCTCCAGCCCCAGAACTTATAGTTTCTGAACACCTATATATGAGGAAACTTTAAACATTATAACCTCATTTGATTGTGGTTTCTGTGTAGCAATTTCAAAGTTTTATAAAATTAGAAGTCTATATGGCATAGCAAATAATTCAATTTCTCAAGTGATTTTTGTCTTTAGATTTAGTATTATTTTTCTTTTATAAAAATGTGAAATTGGGGCCCAGGAGATAGCATGGAGGTAAGGCGTTTGCCTTTCATGCAAAAGGTCATCGGTTGGAATCCCGGTGCCCCATATGGTCCCCCCGTGCCTGCCAGCAGCAATTTCTGAGCATGGAGCCAGGAGTAACCCCTGAGCACTGCCGGGTGTGACCCAAAAACTAAAAAAAAATTGTGAAATTATCACGTGATTATTTAGAATGAGTTAAAATTTAATTTTCAGGTATGGTAGTATCAGAAGTAATGCAGGGCACAGACGTGTGTGCTTACTTGACATGTTTTGCTAAAGAAAGCGTCTATCAGTGGTCATTTCTTCAGAAAATGTTGACAAAAAAAGGTGAAAGCTAAAATAGAACTAAATTTGTCTTCAGAGAAATAATTGCTATCAGTAGTATGGCACTTGAAACTAAATTTTGGAGTGTTAAAAATGTGGACCTAGATATGTAAATGTGAAGTAATTTCTTTTGTGTCTTAATGTTATAAAAATCTGTGTCTCGCTGATTAACTTGATATTACATCCTTGACATTGGATGGCTTGGATGACTGAGATGGGACAAGAAAATTAGTATGCAGAAGAATGTGTTATGTAGAAAGGCCAAGTAACTGTTTTCTACAATTCCTTTTCTGTTATGGGGGAGAAAAAATATTTTTGAATCCATTTGTTCTTGCAAAATTGGATGGCAAGGAACTAGGATACAACTTTGAGTTGGGACTATCATAAATGTTCCCAGGATTTGAGGACTTATAAACTACATTTCTTTTTATCTAAGAGAATATAGCATAGACTTTGAAGTGTGTTGTCCTATGTTTCCATTTAACTGCTGCTTATAGGAGGATCGTTTAGCCACCTGTATTAGGCATCCTTTCCATTATATCTCATTAGATTATGCCTTGATTTGTAGCATTGAGCAAACAAACATTTTTCCATTCTTAGAAGAGTTCACATTGCTTTGCTAGATAGAAATACTATTCTAAATTGCACTAACAAACCAAATAAAATGAATTTCTAAGCTGACAAAAGTTATTTTTCTCCCATTCATATGGCATGTTTCTTAAAATGCCAACATATCCCAATGAAATTTCACTCAGCCTTCCTAAATCGCAGGAGGGAAATATTCTAGCAAAGCTGTTTTCCTACCATATTAAGTAAAATTTCTCCAATACTGTAATAGTTCTGGTAGTGTTTGAAGGTAGAAGGAGATGTTTCCTTACTATATTAGGGAGAGTAGCACTCTGGAATGGTCTCATCTTAAAATAAATTTGTGTTTAACGGTTACTGGTGAAGGGAATAGGAAGAGCACTAGATTGACTTACCTATTCCATAATTAAAAGCAAGTCCAAAATTGTTTCATATGCATGTGATAAAATGACAGTTCACAGTCAATGACATTAACAGCATTAGGCTTTCATCTGGTACTGTTGATAGTAACAATAATGTGGGTCAGGCCTGTCTTACCAATTTTGAAACACTCTATAATCTGAGAAAACATTGAAATCAGACTTGTAGAACTGAATTAGAGATGTGTGGGTATTAAAATACTCCATCCAACCCATTTCCACATGTACCATCTGTTGTTTCCAGATGTACTGCTTCCTAGAGGCGGATTCGTGGGCATGGCATTATGGCAACAAATAGGCATTCCTAGTTCTGGGACTTAATTCTGAGAAATACAAGTTTTCATTGGCTGCACTTCAGGGAATTCGACTCCTCTGTGACTAGGGAGATGCTATTACAACCATGGTAACGGAAATAGACTAATTTAAAGCTTATAAGGCATCAGGGAGCCTTCAAGTTGGGAACAGTACAAAGTTTTGCTTATATGTTTGTAACTCAAGGTAAGCTGAATGATGCTATTAACACTCCCCCCCTTTGGTGGTTAGAAATGTTGATAAGACGGTGGGAGGTATTGCTTCATTGTTAAATTTGATAAGCATAGTTATAAATGCTCCAAAGGCTATCGAGTATATGCATTAAACTTCCAATGCAGTCCAGCACCTTAATCTGGTGCTGTCTGTAAAGCAATGGGCTGTCACCTCCCTCAAGACCACTGCTTGCCTCATTAATACCACTGGAACAAATTATCACTTCACAGCCCAGAAATCTTCTATAGCACTTGTGGTGATTGATGTAACAAGGCTAAAAAATAATGATGAAATGCATGTTCCAGAAGACAGATTCAAATGGCAGGAGCTTCAAAGGCAATTAAATGTGACACAGAAAGAGTCTTTCTGGAATAAAGTATATTCAAATAAATGGTACAATAAGTGTGATAATCTCCTAAACTCATAATATACATAAATTAGTTTGTTATGAATAATTATTTCTGATGGCTTAGTATTGCAGTAAAGTAAAGCTTTGAGACAGTAAGTTGGATCCATTTTAAGAATATATATGTTGGGGGGGCAGGGATTTTAGAGGTAAAATAAAAAAAAACGATTGGAGACTAGTGTACATGCTCATGAGATTTCTCTGTTGCTGTCTGTAGTATTTGAATGACAACTACGATATGCTTATCCAGTTGCCTGTTGATTAGAAAGAGAAGAATTGTGACTGCAGATGTCAAGTTTAACTGAGTTCCTCCAAAGTGAGTGAAATAATTTGTGTGATGTATTGATTCTTTACCACTAAGTTACTCACTGTGTTGTGGGAGGAACCTTGTTACTTAGGAGAGCACAATGCTAAATTAGCAAATCACAGGAAGGTCACTGTGAAGGGGAAATTTAAGATGTGAACTGGAGTGGATAGGGAACGTTAAAACACTCTGGTCTTACCAAAGGTAAGCTTTTCAGACTGTCATTTGAGATCGGTAGATTCTTTGACTTTCCTTTCTTAAAATTTCAGCATAATGCAGATATAAGTATTGACTCCTATATAATGAGAGGCTAGTTTTATAGGCATTCCTGATGAAAAGCATCGTTAATAATCGACCCGTACTTTGAGAATTTTAAGAATACATTTCAAATATTAATTTCACCATATATTGTTTTAGGAGGAAAACTGATCTGGTATGATATTGAGTTGATGTTATTTGTTCATGAATCTATTATTAGTCATATATGATGAGGTCATTTGTTGATTTCTTGTCAAGATAATAGGAACAAATGTATTTCAGGTAGAATATGTGTCAAACTCAACCAGAATTATCCAGTTATTAATGAATGCAATTCAGCAACCATTCATTATAGTTTAATAATCAGTTTCTCATTTATTTTTTACAGTATCTTGATCAACCTGTTCAAGGCCATTATTCAGAAATTTAATTCTAATTGCACAGGTCATCATTAACAGTGTTAATTACCTTGTGGGGTTGAAGTATCTGCCTGAATATGAACTAAACAGTATTTTGACCTACTTGTTAAACAGTAGTTGTACTTTTATGGAAAGGCACAGGCTACTATGCAGACTACTGAGAGACGTATTCAGCATCTTTTGGAGAGGCTGAGTTCTTTTTCCTTCTGAGATGGTTATAGTCCACTTAGCTCTAGACTAGTTACTTGTGAGTTGTTTCATAGAAGGGGATTTTAGGGCTGGAGAATAAGGCCTTGTATGCCTATGACTTGGGCTTAATCTCAAGCATTACATATGGTTTCCTGAATACCTCTAGGAGTGCTCCCCCAAAACAGAGGCAGGAGAAGCCTTAAGCACAACTGGCCATGGCCCCAGAGTCCAAACAAACAAACAAACACAAAGAAAATGGGCTTTTTAAAGTACACTTAACTTTAAAATACTTGAGATTTATGAAATACTGTCTTTTACATACCTGGCTTTTTACTTCGTCAGAAATACTTAAAATATATAAGCAATACATTATAGATGACAGAAAATACATATGATGAATATGATAGCACTTGCGATAGGAAAAGTAATAAAATGATCTTGTAATTTTATAATAGATTGGTAAGCGAGCTTTGTTCTTTCATCAAGGTGTCCATGTGACTTCTGGGTCCTGCATTGATAATACAGTGTGTAGGGTGCTTGCCATGTATGAAGCTGGTTCAATCTTGAACCTCTCAGATGATCTCCCAAGAACCGCCAGGATTTTTACTGATTGCAAAGCCAGGAGTAACTCTTAAGAACTACTGTTTGTGGCTCAAAATACGGCAAACAAAAAACACAAGTGGTTTGTGTAGTTATTGTTTTAACCCATACTTTAAGCCAGGGGTCCTCAAACTTTTTAAACAGGGGCCCAGTTAACTGTCCCTTAGACCACTGGAGGGCCAGACTATAGTAAAAACAAAAATTACGAACAAATTCCTATGCACACTGCATACATCTTATTTTGATGTGAAGAAACAAAACGAGAACAAATACAATATGTGGCCCGCAGGCATAATTTGAGTACCACTGCTTTAAGCAGTCGAAAAGGTAGAAGAAAAGAAAATGAACCAACATTCATTTTTAATTACTACTATAGAGTATTTTCTAGACATTTTGTAATATAATTGTAATCTTACTTTGCCCATTAGTCATTTACAAATATTTCAGCTTTTCTATTTTACATTTTTTAGTCCAAATGACACTTTAAGGATAGAATAATAGGGGAAAATGAACCCTAGTATTGAGTGTATTATTGTTTTATTAGAAATAGTAACTGGTCCATAAAGTAAAGCAAAGAAAGCTCTTTCCCATTTCCCTACTCCTGGGACCTCAACATAGTACTCAGGTGATGTGGGAGGATTTGGCCAACAGGTTCTTGGTACAGTGCTTCAGGATGAAGATGCAGTGCTTTGGTGCTGAGGTTAGAGAGCAATCACAATATACCCAGGGATCTCTGGGGCTCTCTTCAGCAATCCTATGGTTATTTGCTGTTGTTGTTGTTGTTTTTGTTTTTGGGACACAGCTGGTGACGCTCAGGGGTTACTTCTGGCTAAGCGCTCAGAAATCCCTCCTGTCTTGGGACACCTGGGGATCAAACCACAGTCTGCCCTAGGCTAGCATGTACAAGGCAGATTCCTTACGGCTTGCACCACCAAAGGTTCACATAGTTTTGGAGTTGGAATGTAGATAAGCCACTGAAGAGAATCTGTGCTGTTAAATCCTTTGTTGGGTGTTTGTGAATCCACGAACAGTCCCCAGAATGAGAAATTACTTTCCATCCTCTTGTCCCCTTTTGGGAGAAGATCTTGGTAACATTTATCTGCAGCAAATAATAATTCACACAGACAAGAAGGTTAGGGTGTAAAAGATTGGGGAGAGAGAGAGGGGGAGAGAGAGAGAGAGAGAGAGAGAGAGAGAGAGAGAGAGAGAGAGTCCTATTGCAGACTGCAACCAGCTCTAGCTAAAGGCCCCTCTTCCCTCTCCATCAAGCTATTTATTGCCAACTCCACAGCGCCCCCACCTGGAAGGTGTAGGTGGGACAGTAGTCACAGAACAATCCTAAGGAAATATTTTTATTTACAACAATTCCAAGAATAATCTTATGGAAACTTTTTCATATACTACAAGCCACATGCAAGATATGTGCCTCACAAAAAAGTGATACTATGTACTTATGATGCCTTTTATTCTCAGTGACCTTGTAGTTATAAAGAGTCTATGAGCATATATCTTCTTTTATACAAAAGGGTATATAAACATTTCTCTAAGTTACTACAATAATTGCAGAAAGGATCATGAACAAATCCCTGCAATTTGTAAATATAAACTTGTTATCGAATCAAGTACTATCTATATGTAATTCAGAATTTTTGAGTAGATTTTCAATACCACTAAATACTCTGAGGTTTGGAGCTTCATTGTGCCTGAGAACTCTTAGGTTTGATCCAGTGAGCACACAACTGAAGGAATGCAACCTCTGTTAAAGAGCACAACCAAAATCAACATATCAGCACCATATCCATGCATGTAATTGAAACAACATTGAAGGGAAAGATAAGGGAAGACAAATCATTGCTTTTACAGTCAGAAACACAGCTATGTCTTTTTGGAGGAAACCAGGATTATTTCTTGAGTACCGTTAGGTGTGGCTTCAAAGCAAATAAAAAACACAACTATTTTAAAAGAAAATGAGTTAGCCTTGAAAGGGAGGGGTGTGTTTTGTCCCCCACAAGCTGTCATGTAAAAGGGTGTTGCCTCATGATGTATAGACATCATTGAATACAATTGTGTGAAAATTGTTAGAGAAATTACTCATATCCTGTTTATTTATAAAGTTAACAAAATCAAGAAGCCTACTGAAAGTACAAAAAGAAAATAGGCAGTTGCTAACAAAAGCAAAATAGACATTTAATATTTTTGTCTACTTGAAAGTTTCAAGACTTCCAGGATTATACTGCTATATCCTTATTTTCACAGGAGATTTAATAAGTATAACTATTGTGTTTCTAAGAGACCATATAATTTTAAATGATGAGCATTCAGTATATTATATGAATTGTGACTGATGCTTATATTTAAGAAAATAATTGTGCTATAGGCATGTTTCTACAAGTTAGAAATTTTGTGGATGTCAGAGTGGTTTAATCCTAATTTAAGCTGTTACTATATTTTGGAGATTCACATCACATATTATCCTGAAATATATATATATATATGTATATATATATATCAGGGAAGGTTACAAGACCAAAAGATAGGATGCTTCACTTACACCTTGATTTAAGATATTTTTCTATTAATATTTTCATATAAACACCTTGCTTACAAATATGAGTGTAGTTGGGTTTCAGTCATGTAAAGAACACCCCCGTTCACGGATGCAACATTCCCACCACCAATGTCCCAAATCTCCCTCCTCTCCCCCTCCCCAACCTGTACTCTAGACACTCATTCATTCACATTGTTAAGATATTCTGAACATTTAATCATTCTGTTGTTCAAACCCTAACAATGTAACACTAAGTTCCTTCTTCCATATTTTTCTATAAATTTCTCTTCCCCATTACAAAAACATCTGATAGATAATCGTATAACTGGATAGGATTTTAGACCTAGATATATGTAGGCCTTTGGAGTTGGCTGGCTCTAGAGAATAATTTATATCATTTGGCATAAAAACCTGGTCATCATATTATTTAGTTATTTTTCCTTTTTCATTTCCTGCTTCTATGTCATAAACAAAAAGAATTCTAAAAATGTTTAATAGAAAAATGTAAGATGTTGCCAAATAATGAAGATTAAAGACTCCCCATTAAAATATGCTTTCAAATTAATATTATTCTCTATTCATGATAGTATCTGGAAAACGTAATACAAATCCCATTATATTGAAAAGATATGATTTATGCATGACATTGTGCTAAAAAGAAGACAAGTTTAGAATTATATTTGTATAAATATCCTAGTCATATATTTGTAAATTATCCATATGACTATGGTTATATAGTAATAAAGATTTGAATGGGTAGAATAATACAAAGTATCAATATGGAAATAATTTGTGATATACTTTATAATGCCACATTGGCCATGGTCTATGTCCAGGCAGATGCCATTATATTGTCAATAAGTATGCCTTTAATGGTCATACATAAGCAGTTTTTCTAAAATAATGAATGTAGGAGTTTTAAATTTTCTTTGAAAAGCTTTTGGCCTATAGGACTCCATAGGCCATGTGGACAAATAAGAATTTGTTAGGACAGTTATGATACTGTTTAGACAGGTATTTAACTATTTTTAGTGTACAGAATCAATATCATTTGGGTAAATCCAACAAATGTTCACTGAATAAATTAAAACTTAAAATGAAACTTCTAGATTTTGTTCTTCAGTCTTCAAAAATCAGAAGTATTGTAGGATCTAATCAGTATGCTAAGTCTAGAAAGGAGAGGAAAAATATTGCCATAGAAAAAAACAATTCCTGGAGATAGAAAGTCTATGGTAGCAATATGTCATCAGCTGATACTCGGAAAACTATTGTACACTACTCACATAATTAGAAAAGAGCAGCCATTAATTCCATTTTGAGAATTTTCATTTTTATGGATATTTGTATCATATAAAATAGGATAGCCTGATTAAATTTAGTCCCTTGAATCGCAAGGAATTCTAGATTATTCTTTTTTAATTCTGGGAGAACGTGAGCCATCTGTAGCCTCGAACTAGAGAGATTTAGTAATCAGGCACAGCAGTGAGAAGATATTTGTCTGGGGATACTATTAATTAACAAACTTGGAAAGCTATTCTGCATTTCTTACCTTAAAGTCAAAACACCCTAACAAGAAAGTTGGTCAGTTAGATGAGAAAAGGTGTCTTGGGTCAGTTGAATTTTATGGTCAGCTTTGAAGAATAAAAAGAAATAAAATGAATAAAAGATTTTAGATTCACTGCCATGAAAAAAAATAGAGCAGTAAATTACAAAATAGTTGATTTTGAGATTCCCAAAAAAGGGTGCATTTAGAAAACAAGGTTACTGTATTTTAGCTTCTCTTTTCACTCAAAAGCAAATCTTTCGATATTCTTTCAAACTAATTCTTTAAATTTAATTTGATAATCATAACAATACATTTGGAAAACTGGAAAATGTTCAATTTTTTTCTAATTTAATTTTGAGAAAGAGTAGTTTGGAACTCAGGACTTATTCCAGTCTCTTCATTCAGGGATAACTCCTGGGATGCTTAGGGGACCACAAAAGGTAGCAAGGTTTGAACTTAGGTCAGTCACTTGCAAGCCACTGTACTATCTCTCCAGTCGCTTAAATATTTTTAAATTTTCTATGATGAGGCTGGAGAGATAGCGCAGTGGTAGGGCGTTTGCCTTGCATGTAGTCAATCCAGGAGGGATCCAGTTTGATTCCCGGCATCCCTTATGGTCCCCCAGCCTGCCAGGGGTGATTTCTGTGTACAGAGTCAGGAAGAACCCCTGAGCATCACTGAGTATAGCTCAAAAACCAATAAATCAAGTAATTAATCAATACATAAAGTTTAAAAAATAATATTTTATATGAACTTTAGGTTATATATTTAAAATCATCAATCTTTATTTTGGATTTTTGAACCACATCGGCGGCTCTCCAAGATTACTTCTGCCTCTGTGGTCAGATATCACTCCGGGAAGGCTAGAATTAGCATATGGAGGTTGGGGATTGAACCCAGTTCTTTCCCTGGTTGTCCGTGTGCAAGGTCAATGCCCTACTGCTGTGCTCTCACTCTGACTCCTACAATAATCTTGACACTTCTGTTCTTAATACAAAGTTATCTCATTACTGTGAGAGTGCTAATGACTTACTGCCTATATTTGTTTCTTTTTAAATAAACTTTATTTCAGCATAATTACAATAGAGTTGAATGCACCCATTTTAAGAGCACATATTTATGATGTTTGGAATTTATTCCCATACAACTTCATCAAACACTAACCAAGAACTAAGATATTTTTAATATCCGGTTAAGATAGATTTTTTAATTCCCCGTTGCACCTTTCCATATCTACATATCTCAAAGCATCACTGATCTGCTATCTTTTATTTTATAATGAAAGGCCTTTATAAAATTTACATTATTCTAATTTCAGGGCATTTAATTTTATTAATCTATGGTTACTTTCACTTAGAATTGGAATTTTTTCAACTTGTTGAGTTATAATTAACAAAAATTATGAATGCTTAAGGTTTACAACTTTATATTTTTCTATCTATAGCTAGATAGCACAACCAAGGTTTAAATATTTGGCATTATTCATATAAGTGAGATTGTACAGAATTTGCAATTCAGTGGTCTATTTCACTTAGGTTAAGGTTTTCAAGATTCAACAAAGTTATCCAAAAAGGCAGCATTTTTTTTCAAGGCAGAATAATAGCTTACCCTATATTTACAACATAGTTTCTTTATTCATCCATCCATCAAAATGTATTTACATATAATGGATTTAGTAAAAAAAAGTCACAGTGAATATATAACTATAAGAAAACATTTTCATGATCTTAGTTTTTTGTTTATAGTAAGAAATGTGAGATTGCTTATTTTTCATTGTTGAGCAATCCTTATACGTTTTTCTAAAACAGTTGTGCATGCTTACATTTTTGTCAAAAGTTTTACAAGTATTGCACATTTTTCACATTCTTGCTTTAATACCTTTATGTTTATAATATTAGCTACTCAAATAGGTGTGAGATATTATCATTGTTTTCATTTGTATTTCCCTGATGATTAGGGATTTCTTTCCTAGAAGACATTGATATGGCTACTCTATTTTTTTTATTTTTTAAAATATTATCTTTATTTAAGCATCATGATTACAAACATGTTTTTATTTGAATTTTAGTTATAAAAAATGAACACCTTCCTTCACCAGTGAAACCTTCCCACCCCCAATGCCCCATCTCCCTCTTCCTCTACTACCTGCCTGTGTTCCAGACAGGCATTCTACTTCTCTCATTCACTCATCATCATACCCATGATGGCTGCTAAGCATTGCAGGCCCAAGAACTGTGCTACAGGCAAAACATTGTTGGTACTGTATGATATATGAAACATCACATATAATTTTATTTATAATAAACATGATATATTGCACATTTATTAGCTATATGGTTTTATTATATCATAAGCACAAAGCTGCTATAATTATATTTTATGAAAATAAAATTCTACATATTTAATATTTAATCTAACCCCTTCTGTGTGCTTGTACATACAAAGGAGTGTATACAATATATTGTGTAGCAATATATTGAAATGTGAGAAGTCGATATGTGAAATAATTCACTAGGAGTTGAAAATTTCTCTCTAAGTAAAATAATAGATTTAATTGTCACTTCGTGTTTAAAAATTAATATAAATATTATATTTTAATAATTTTACTTTTGGATGCAGAGTTACTTTATATCCACCAACAATTAAGTATCTCACTTCCTCCACCAATGTCATCAAGCTGCTTCTGGACTGTATCTGGACTTATCTCTTCCCCCTACAAACCTCCTACCTCCAATTTGGTAACTTTAAGTGTGTTTTTAGAATCTGTGCGTTTGTTTTTATTGAACATTTTTCACTATTTCCTTGTTTTATTTCTTTTTGTTTTCTGTACCATATATAATGATACTCAAAATGCACTTCTTGCTTTGTACTCAGGAATTGCCCCTACCCTGCTCAGGGGACCATGTAGGATATTCGGGATTGAATCTCAGTGTACAAGGCAAATACCTCACCTGCTGGACTTTGCTCCATTCCCTGCTTGATTTCTTTATATGCCACATTTGAGTGAAATCACTCCGCATTTAACTTTCTCCCTCTGATCTTTTCCTTTATTTTATTCCCCAATATTTCCATGCACCTTGTAAAAAAGGATAAATTTGTGTTTTCCTAGAACTGAGTAGTACCCAATCTGTATAGATACCTACATCATCTCTCTTTGTGTGAATAATTTATTTAGTCATAAATGTTTCCTTGATTCTTTGGGTTGTTTCTAGAGAATGACATTATAAAGGGCATAAGTGTGGTATATATTTTTTCAAAGTAATATTGTTTTTTATTGTGGATGGATATCCAGGATTTAAAACAGTAAAATGTGGTATGCATCTCTTTATTTATGCTCATTTTGGGGCCACACCCAAGTTGTGCTTAGGCCTTACCTCTGGCTCTGCTCTCAATATCACTCTTGGTTTCTTGGGGTCTACATG
>PVKC010037106.1:0-13081 GCA_004027635.1 Crocidura indochinensis
CTTTTATTGTTCCTTCTTTGAACATACCTCACTGATCATCAGGAACTTTCATTATGCTTATATTTCTCTTCTTGAACTCAAAATTCAATAGTTTTCTGATATTTGGATGTTCTGTTCTCTTCTTTTTAGACTTTTTTCACCTCAGTTGTTTTCTAGCAACTTCTTCCATCTTGCCTTGATGTGCCTCAATCTTTTCCTTAGCTGCTGTTATTCTGTCCAGATCTATATACATATATACATACACATACACGTATATATACTTACACATATGTATACATATGGAGTTATATATGTGCATCTACATATATGTTGAGTTATATATCACTATTATACTCCTCATTTCTCCTTAAGTTTTCTCATTTTAGCTCTTCTACTTTTTTGTACTTTGCTGACTATGCCATTGTTTCTTTGAGTTCCTTAAACATCCTCATCATGGTGTCACTAAAGGCATTAAGGATTTACCGAGCTCCTTGGCACTGGTTGAGGTTGAGTCTTCTGTGTTTTCATTTTCTATCATTGAACTTGAGAGCACTTATGTGTCTTTCCCATTAATTTTGTGATGTTCCTGCTATATTGAGGGTGACTTTTTGTAGTTTGCCTTCCTGGAACTCTGAGAAATTTGCCCCAGAATTGCTCTGTTGCTTTTTTCTTGATCTTCACTCAGTGATAGGAAGTATAACTATGAGTAGTGTGAAATTTGATGAGGAATTGTCTGAGGCAATGAGCTTCAGGATTTGTGTGTGTATGTGTCCTTGGAAATGTCAGCGGTTTGGTGTAGAGGTTGGAGATTGATCTCACTTGGTGAAGTGTGGCAGAGAGCAGTTTTATGATATTTTTAATGTTCTTCTTAGAAGAACTGGGACAATAGCAACCCATGCTATGCATGCAGGATGCTCTGAATTCCAGCCTACTATGTAACATCATATTATTGGATAGATACTAGCCAGTTCGGATTGATTATCCAGTGTGACCACCCAGTGGTCCCTAAATACTAATAAGGAATTCTCATCCCCCATAAACATATTCTCTATCACTGATCTAGTCACAGATGTTACCATGCTTTAAAGGGTTAATTTCCATCGCTAAAGTAGATACAGAAACTGGGTGCCAGGAAAGGGCAGTAGAGATTTCATTTATTAACTATTAACTTTGTTATTATATTTTATTAAACACATATCTAACTCTTTCACATATGTGAAATTATGGCACTTCCACCACATAATGGCATTAGGCAGTTATTTGTGTCCCTATTTTACAAACAAAGGAATAAAAAAATCAGAGAAATGAAGTGAACACTTTGAGGTGGCTCTGCTAAGCTTCTTGTCTTGAGCAGAATTGGACTTAAATGTATTTTTTTTCTCCATCAAATGCTGGTGGATTCTCTAAAAAAATCAAGAGAGTGGCTTGGAAAACCTGGAAAACAGATTGTGTTGAGATACAGGACAGCTAAGCAGAGTATGTGATTAAAGCATTTTGAATAAGGATGAAATGGTCTTAAATTAGTATTGCTTTAGATACTTTGAGCAGTATACAAGTTCCGAATCTAAAAATATTTGAGCTAGACTTTGGGAACTGGGAAAGTTCTAAATGAAATATACAAAAAAAAAAAAAAAAACTCTGGAAAATATAACAAAATCTGGGAAAGTAATAAATGAAATATACAAAAGATATTTTCTGTATTCCTGCCGTGCCAAGGGTGCAATTAAAAAAAATCAGAGTGAGAGTTTCTGCTTCTGCTTCTTTTACCAAGTAGCTATTATTTAAAAACTCAAGCCAGGAAATGGAATATTTTGATGTCCTGCTGAGAAGGCATATATAATTCTTCAGGCCACAGAAATTGTACTAAAACCTTTTGGCCTGACAGGTGAAGTTTTACTTTGTGTTGTCAAGACTGATTTCTTTTCTGTGCTATCATTTCAGAAAGTAAGATATGGGGGGGGGGGAATTTTGAAAGCTTTTGTTTCTGCTGAAATTCATCATTCAGGGATGTTCTAAGGCAAAAGGATGTGAATTCTACTTAATATTCTCTTTTATGTCCATTTCCAGGGATCACTCTGAAAAGGAAGGTTGAAAGGTATGTGTTTTAGTAGTTTGCTTTCAATAAAGGTAGAGTTCAGAATGCAGACTAGAAAAATTAAAGCTTTCTTCTGATTGTCCACAATGCACACAACACATCAGCTGCAAACATCAGTAAAAACAAATATGCTGAACTTCTAGGAATCACACGTATAGAAAAATGGAGAAATTCCCATTTGGAATAAATCATAATTTGTGCTTGGTGAATAAAAGAGAGGATCTTTGTAGATAATGACTTATGTGTAGAAAGATAATATGAATCAGATTGGCATTGCTTGCTCCAATAAAACCTGTTCTTCCCAAACTACTACTTGAATATCTTCTGAGAAATTACACAGCATCTAACAGGATATAAATACATTGAGAGTTAAATAGTTTAGACTCATAATTGTTTGATTGATGACCTATGTTTAACTTTTTTACTTTGGAATATCACATATAACTATCATTGTACTTTATATGATAAACTTACTTATACCTAAACATTTATTTCTAAAGCAAAAAGAATTTAAGCTTTCAATCAGATATTTTAGATGTATAATATCTATTCTCTTTATAAAATGATTTGATCATTTCTTGGCTGTCAAGTCAGGGTATGCATATTCTTTCATTTTCTTATTTATCAAGTATAGATACAAGCATCAATGTTATAATTTTGGGGGAGAAGATTAAAATAGGCCTAAATTCTGCACTGAAAATCTAATTTTATCATGATTGCTCCCATAGACACATTTATGGTTTTATAAATCTCTTTAGTATGCAATTATATTTTGGAGTTATATTTTGAGTTTATATTTTGAGTTATATATACTATCTGAGTTATATATATATATATATATATGTAATTGAGCTATATTCTTCTGACAATAAAAATTAAGCACTAAATATAACCAGTTACTATTCTAACCTCTTCATAATAGGGACCAAAGCGCCTTTCTGAAAGAACTGACAGTATTGTGGACCCTCTTTTGTTCCTTCCACAATTTCATTTTCATGTTACCTAATTTACAAACTTCAAGAGTTACAATTCTATGAAGATATTTCTGAAGTTTTTCTACATGGAACGTGTTTGCATTTTTAAAATAGCACACAGTTTCTGTTCAATAAATTTTTCTTGTTTTTATTAGGAAATCAAAATAGGGGCTACTTCTGGGTCAGAAGTTTCTGAATGTGTTCTAACCCCCTAGTTCTTTGGGAGTATTATTATGTTCTATTTCTTTATATATTAGGCTTCTTTCCTAAGTTTTAGTGTCCATGCAAGAAAATATTAAGTAACTTTTACTCCTTTGCCTGAAAACAGACTACCTTTGAAGTATGTGCCCATCTAAATTATATTTTTGGAGTAAAAGGTCTAGAATATAAGCTTCAAAGTGGCATCATAATTCATTTTGTTTTATCCACTGCTGTATACTCAGTGCTGTTATAGGATTATAGATCTTCTGTTAATATTTTACATTAATGAATGCCTTTGTATCCCTTAAATTGTCTTGTGTTTTCTGAAAAGCGTTACATTTACTACAGAAGTTCCAGTTATAAGACTAAGCTCAGAAATTGACTTTTCATCATTTCATCTCTAAAAATCAACTTCGTGATATAGAATATAAAAATGAGAGTTTTTCATTGTTTATCTTTTGACATAGTGTTTGAAGATTAAATTGTAACATATGGCGTTCTTCAGTCTTCTTATTTTGTATTTTGTTTTGTTTTGTTTTGTTTTATTTTTGTGGTGCTTAGGGATTACTCCTTGCTCTGCAGTCAGAAATCACTCCTGGCAGGCACAAGGAACCATATGGGATGCCGGGATTCTAACCATTGTCTGTCCAGGACTGGCTGCATGCCAGGCAAATGCCCTACTGCTGTGCGATCTCTCTGGCCCTCTAATCTTAAATGAGTTTAATTTACTACAGCTAAATCATTAATGATTACTACTAGTTTTCCTCCAAATTTTTGAATTGAAGCACTTAACCCAGTATGATAAATTTGCAGATGACATTTTGAAGTAATAATTTGTGGTAGATGATATCACAAGGATAGAACTATCAATGAGATTAGGCTTTCTTCTCTCATCCTCTCAACACCTAGGATTTAGGCAGAGACAAATTATACTAATACACAGTGAGATGGCAGACACATACAAGCAAGAGAAAGGGACTCAGAATGAATTTTACTTTATTGGTATCTTGACCTTAGACTTTCCTGTTTCAATGACTGATAAATAATGTATTGTTTAAGCCATGCAGTCTACTCACATTTTGTTATGGCAGACTGAATTAAGCCAGCATGCTTGCATTAATGAATGAATGAGAAAGAAAAATGTGACTCCCTGAAGTCTGGGAAATTTAGAGATTTGAACAAGATGTAAATAAACATACTCTTGAGGCACCAGAGGCTTTACTCTTCCTAGAGATATAATCAATACTTAAACGCAATGTGCTGCAATTTTTCTGACTAAATTTACTGAGATCAGGTTTACTATTAAGTTCATAATTGAAAGAATTAAGTCATGTATTATAGGAATAAAATCTCAGTTGTGTGTCTATAGGCAAGTTACTTTAACTCTCTTATACACTGTTTCCTTATCTATAAACAAAGATTAGAATATCCTATATATCTATGTCTTAGGATTTTTTAATGATCAAGAAGTTTATATAGTTCTAAATGAATTATAAAATTTTAATTTGCAACAGAATGGCACTAATTTTATGCCATTAAAGATTCATGTTTTGTACCAGATCCTTTGTATCTCAAAATTAATGTTTTTATCTAAGATTTAATTTATTGCTATTATATTTAAACTATAAAATACTGTGAACCAGTTTCAAGAGAAGAACCATTCCATGAAACAAAGAAACTGTTTAGTATAAATAGCTAGCAGTAAACACAACTAGCTTTCACAGTACATGTACATTAAGAACAGACACGGGGCTGGAACAGTGACGAAAGTGGTAAGGCGTCTGCCTTGCCTGCGCTTGCCTACTATGGACCGCAGTTCTATCCCCCGGCGTCTCATATGGTCACCCAAGTCAGGATCAATTTCTGAGCACATAGCCAGGAGTAGTCCCTGAGCATCACTGGGTGTGCCTCTCTCACCCAAAACAAAACAAAACAAAACAAAAACAAACAAACAAACAAACAAAAAACAAAAAGAACAGACATAGATTTATTTCAATTGTAGAATAAATATCGAAGCTCTCTTATTTTCAAAGAGCATAATTTGTTTTCATGGAAATTTATCACACTGATCCAGT
The DNA here is from genome assembly GCA_004027635.1 of Crocidura indochinensis. NCBI lineage: Eukaryota > Metazoa > Chordata > Mammalia > Eulipotyphla > Soricidae > Crocidura > Crocidura indochinensis. Next base: position 5,325 of record PVKC010037106.1, read on the forward strand.
AAAACTATAAGCTGAGGACTGGAATAATAATACAAGGATTAACATACTTACTTTACATGTTTTATTTCTTGACTGCATATGGTTCCTGAGTACCACCAAGAATGATTTCTAAGAACAAAACCAGAGATAAGTTCTGAGCAAATTTGGGTATCTCTCCAGCATCTAAAAACAAACAAAAATGCTAGCAGAGATTTTATTAGATCTACTATTCTTAAGTCCTGGTAAGTACATTGTATATCTACTAATGATATTGCTTTTTAATTTTTTTTCAAATAGAGTTGAAATACTCTAAAGAAATACAAAAAAAAAAAATCAATCCAACCACCAATTCTCCCTCCTTTCTCCAGTGTCTTCATATTCCCTCCCATCAACCAACCTTTCCCTCTTTACAGGCATAAAACATATTAATTTTGTCTTAGTTATTTCAACAAGGTTTAAAGGAAAAGTATATGAAATTATTAGAAAAAAATCAACAAAAGTCATTTGTGACGATTAATTGCTCAATAATTTTAACAACATAAATAAGACATTAATCTATTATTGAATATGTATAAAAATTTTTTAGGAAGCTAGGAATAAAATTACTTTTCTTAAATCTAGTAGAGAATAGCTATATGCACTGTTAGTGAGTGTTACACTCAATGCCACAAACTGGAAAGCTTGTCCTATCCTTTAGAAAAGTTCCTTTAATGCTTCTTGTATATTTGCTTTCAAGGCTATGAATTGCCTAAATTGTTGTCTGTCCATGACGTTTTGTGTTGTTCTTTAATATGAATGATATTCTAGCTAGATAAAATTTTTTGGTGATGGATTTATTTATTTATTTTTGTTTGTTTGTTTTTTGGCCACACTGGTGACACTCAGAGGCTACTCATGGCTATGTGCTCAGAAATCACTCCTGGTTTGGGGAACCATATGGAATGCCAGGGGATCAAACCAAGGTCTGTCCTGGATCAACTGCATGCAAAGAAAATGCCCTACTGCTGCACTATTACTCTGGCCCCTGATGTATTTATTTTGTTGAGTTTTTGTTCTTCAGAGTCTTGGGTGACTCTAATATTGTTTTTATTAGCCACACACCATACTTCTCTGATATTCTGTCCTTTTTTGTTTTTTAGAATATTTCCCATCTTCTGCTGTTGCCTAGCAGTATTCTCCTTCTGCTCTTTTCTTCAGATTCTGTTATTCTGCTATTAAGAGTTTCTATATACTTTAAATATCACATACTATAGTCTTTATTTTTGTCATTGTAGTAGTGTTTTAATTTTAGCTCTTCTACTTTCTTGTACTTTGCCAATGATCTGTGTCATAATTTCTCTGAGCTCAGTGAATATCCTTGACAGCGTGTCACTAAAGATATTGTACAAAGGAATGCTTGTGTTATTTATGTCTTAGGTGATATTGTTTTTACTCATTGACTTTGATTTCCTGGTACTCTTGTGCTAGGGGTGAGCCTTTTGAAAAAATGCTAAGGGATTAAGCTCAGGTTGTTCTCTTTCTACTCTGCCTGTCCACAAATGACAAAAGAATAACAGTGAACGGTATATAATTTATTAAGTAGATTTGTCACATGACACTGTATATCAATAACTTATTTCTTTTGGGTTTGTTCATTTTTGTTTGTTTGGAAGTAATACCAGGCATTGCTCAGGACTTACTCCTAGTTCTGTGCTCAATGATTATTTCTGGCAAACTCAAGAAAAAATATAGGGTACTTTGATTTAACCAGGTTGGCCGTATACAAGACAAAATGCCCAAAATGCTTCATTTTGCTCTGTCCCCATAATGACTTCTTTTTTTTTTTTTTCTTTTGGTTTTTTGGGCAACACCCGGTAATGATCAAGGGTTACTCCTGGCTATGCGTTCAGAAATCGCTCCTGGCTTGGGTCTCATATGGGAGGCCGGGAATCAAACTGGGGTCCGTGCTGGGTCAGCCGCATGCAAGGCAAATGCCCTACAACTGCGCTATTGCTTTAGCCCCCATACTGACTTATTTTCAAGGTGTTTTAACCATGTAAAAATCACTAGTGACAAGTGATTGACAATATGTTCATGTTGCTGATATTTAATTTCTCAAACATATTTTAAATGTCCTGTTACCAAAATAAGTTTTATGTTCATACATGCCCAAACACTGTAATAGGACTGAAGGGATACAGAATAAGTACTGAAGAGTACAATGGGTAAGGTGCCTGTTTTGCATGTGGGCAACCCATGTTTAATCATTGACACCCCATATTGTCTCTGGAGCCCTACCAGCAATGACCCATGTGTAAAGAGCCAGGAAACAAAAGATAAATGAATTATTATGCTCTGCATATTTTGAAACTGAGTTCTGCCTCAAGAGGATTGGAGTCCATATTGCACATCTACAGATAATAATTTTGAGTGGGAAAGAAGCACTCCTGGAAGTACTTAGGTCATACTTTTTGAAAAGGTAGATCTCAGACTTCCTGCATGCAATTTATGAGTTCAAGCTTTGAGCTATAGCTATAGCCCCAGATATAACTTAATAAACAAAACAAATAAATAAATAAATAAATAGGTGAGAGTTCTAGACAGTGAGGAAGAATAGCAATGAGGTATATAATTTTAAAATGTGTTATTAAATATAGTAAGTGACTTAGGTCCATAATAAAAGTTGAGGAGTAAACAAAGCATAGTCATTCTGTACAATATAAGAATAACAAGCAGAGACATTGATGACCTTAAAGAACATGAATAACACATTATGGCTCAGATTATATGGACAGCCTAACTTGAGTTCTAGGAATTTAAAGCAAATTTGTTATTCAGAAAACCAGATGAAATTTTGAAATATTCCTTCAATATTTTAAATATTTGGTTTAATCAACCTTGGAAAAAGAGCAAATTATATTTTATGTAATATATATTTGCTAATCGATATAGCAAATTTATAATATATTTTATATGATATGTATACAATATTACTCCAGGAAATTTTACTTCACTCCAGGAAACATATATATGTTTATTATAAACAAATTATATATGTGTACATATATGTATATATATACATACATATATATACACATACATACATACATATATATACATACATATATATACATATATATATATATATATGTTTCCTGGAGTGAAATAAAATTTCATCCTTTAAATCTTATTCGAAGGCAATTCGGTAAGGGAAGACTAAGGCCAGGACTTTGAACCTCATGTGAAAAGGGACCAAACTTAGTTCTCAGGAGAATTCCTATTCTCCGAGCTAAGGTTTCCGCCTAGGAAGCTCCTAGGGGGCTGAGATCATGATACAATTTGAGGAACACCAGGAACTCAGCTGAGAATCTTTTCCTCACAGCATGAGCTCATGGCCTCGCACAGTGATTGCCATGGTGCCACTCCTGAACATAGGTTTAAATAGCCATCTAAGCAGGTAAATAAAAGCCAAGACCTCACCTTTCTTTGACCACATGAAACATAAGCTAACCACTGACATTTCCTAATTTTTTTCTTTTACTAATGACATAAACATTGAGAGCATTCTCTATATTCGACAACCTGAGAATTGAATCATGGAGGAAATCCAGGCTTTCCATGTCAGTAGATTTTGTTTGCTTAAAGATAAAGTAAATTAGGGTAACAAAAGTGGTGATTCTGGCCACAATGAAGAGTTTCAGAGACTTCAGACTGCTGCATCTTGCACAAAACTTCACTCTCTGATGTGCTATTTGAAACATCAGAGAAGTCACTAAAGAATCCAGCTAAATGTTAGTGAAATTTATGTTGGCAAGATTTTCATTAAAAAAATTATCTGCATCTATCTGTATTTGTGCAACTGTCCAACTGATTGGATGTTCCTGATTTAATTTGTGAGTTGTTGCTATAATTATTTTTCATCAGGACCTAAACTTTATTATTACCATCATCATCATCACAACCATCATAGAACCATCATCACAATCATCAATCATCATTGGCATCTTCATCATCATTAATATTATTGAGCCCATTGCATGGAGATATAGGTAGGAAGTCTTCACGTCACTTTATAGGTGAGGAGAAAGCTGTGGTTTAAAAAGTTAAATTCATATTGTAAAGTTTTAGTAAACATGCTCTTAATATTAATGTGTGTAATTTTAAAAATGCCACATTTTACCACAATATATTACAATTAATATATACCCATACCTATACCCTGACTGAAAATATGATAATTAATCAAATAATTTGGTTATTCTTATTTAGTAATTCATACTTTGAATTTAATTATTTTGATTGTGAAAGATATATGCTGAAAATAATTTTATGAATATATTTTAATCAAAATAAAATATTGATTAAAAGTAGTAAGGAGGAAACCACAATACATCAAGTATAACTATTTCTTTTTATTATACAGTTTATAAGTCTTTGCAGCTACATTAGTGTTGTTCACCTTTTCTCTCTCACATTTTACTGTTCTCCTATACCATCGTCCATAGATGTATTCCATAAATTTAAGGAAAAGCACCTCCCTTAAACCAAGCAGGCACTTCTCTTGGTGATAATAAAATGAAGAAAAAGAAAGATTTCACTAAAATACAGAACAAAAAATGTAATTAGTAAAATTAATATTGATGCAGTTCTTTTATGTTTTGTTTTTAAATTTAGAGTCTAGAAAACTACTAATTTGGTTTTATCCAATCTTAATCTAAAACAAACCGTGCCTGTAATTCAAATTGTAAATGTCCTATGCAGGACAGGAATGCTGTGCTTCTAAGAATCTGGATTTTTTTTCCCCTAAGATTCTACTGAGAGTTCATTCTCTATACTATCTCCAACATGTATAGCAAGTCACTCTTAATACTTTCACAGAATCCTGTGTGTTTTTCTGTGTGCCGTGTTCTGTCGTACAAGTCTTTAGAGATTAGTCATTTCCATTTGTCAGTGCTATGCCTAGCAAGACCTGATGTAAAAATCGTTTCCCCAACATGCCAATTGGCAAAGGTACGACTAGGTTTTGTTCAGGCAAACAGAATTAGCCCTCTAAGGGTTAATTAGGAAAGGAGCCCCTTACTGGGCCTGGAATTGTTTACTTCAACCGTTTTCATGCAAACTGCCATGTTTCACTAGGGTACTAATTGTGCCTGATGGACCCATTATTTTGTAATCAGAGCAGTTCCTTGGCTTGCTCTCTAGAGGTTAATTAAATGGATGAGGTAGTGCCCCGGATATTACTAGCGGACAGGACCACTTGAATTTCTCACCAACCTCATTGGAGAAAGTCCTGTTACTATGAACATTCAGGTTTCTCAGCACCAGTGGTGCCTTGCACAGTTGGAGTTTATTAGGTTACTGTACCAAGACAAGCCCGACTGATCCATCAATGCAGTCCTGCCTGGCTTGGCCCCGTTCCTGCTCCCACAGAGGACTTGTGCCAGTGGACTCTGAAAACCCAACGTGCATTTAGGCAGTCCTGTTTACTGCAGAAGATGATTCCTGCCCCCGGGTTAAATGTGTGTACCTCATGAAAATGTCGGTGCCTTCAAGCCAAAGGCACTTGAAAACTAGAAAATCGGCAGTTTATCCTGCATTACACTGTACTAAACACAGCAAGAGACCACAATGATTGGTAAGGTGATTAGACATTTTTCTCATGTTGTTATGCTACTGCTGCTTCGAATGGGGGTTGACCTTGTAATCTACCCAGGTATTTTTCCCCTTATGTTATCCCTTCCCAATATCTAACTCAGATTATTTGTGTAAAATAATTGCATATTATATTTTGTCTTATTATTTTTGCAGTAAGTCTTTTGGGAGTTAATAACCAAGAGACAGTATTGTGTACTGAATTGTGAATGAAGAGAACTGTAAATTCTAAAGCTTGAATATCTATGCCCTCAGGCATTTTGGAACCATAGAGGAGAGCAAGGAAGTGGGAAATTTCCTTTCCTGAGATTTATACTCAGTCCACAACAGCAATCAGAGTGAAAAATAGGTAACTTAGGGAAAGGTAACTTATGCAGGTTTACCTATGTCTAACTTATATAGGTTAGACATAGTTAGCCCTACATCTCACAAAATTAGTCATATCTTAGACATAGATATAGATAGAAGTTAGACCTAGATGTAATATATATAGGTATATGTATGTCTAATTTATATAGGTCCTAACATAGGTAACTTAGGTAATGGTTTTGGAGAAGTATATATATATATATATATATATATATATATATATATATATATATATATATTTTTTACTGTTTGCTTTTGGGTCACACCCAGTGGCGCTCAAAGGTCACTCATTGCTCTGCGTTCAGAAATCGTTCCTGGCTTGGGGGACTATATGGTATGCCCGGATTCGAACCACAGTCTATCCTGGATTGACTGCATGCAAGGCAAATGTCCTATTGCTGTGCTATCTCTCCGGCCCCATATAAATCATTTTTAATGGAGCTAGTTCGTACATATTCTTTGTGTCAGAAAGTCAGTGATTGGTTGAGGTAGAAAACGTATCATGATGGAGTAGGATGATAGAACAGCAACTTATCTGAATTCTTTAAATCCCATGTAGGAGTTTGCATGATTTAAAGCAGTTACCTTATTTTAATCTCCTTGTCTTTTATTTTCTTATCTTTAAAATGCAGATTATAAAGTTGAGCCATTGTCTGCTGTAGAATGGTTATAAAAAATCAAGCATAGCATGTTATATATTGGTTTAATTATTATTAACATTTATTTTTTAAAAGTAAATATTTCAGAAATATGTTCTGGGAATAATTAGACATTAAAAAGGGGGACAGAGAGATAGCATGAAGATAGGGCATTTGCCTTGCATACAGAAGGACGGTGGTTCGAATACCAACATCCCATATGGTCCCTCATGCCTGCAAGGGGTGATTTCTGAGTGTAGAGCCAGGAGTAACCCCTGAGCACTGCTGAGGTGACCCATAAAACAAACAAAATAAAAACAAAAAGCCATAAAAAATGATAGTAATTATGACAATTATAATAGTTCCTTATTCCTATGTACACACAAAATAAATATGTCTATTTTTAGTTATGTTCCATAGCTTCTAGATTGTTCTAGACTCTTTCCAAACACTAATGTGAATTTCGTGGCCCAGTGACTCCTTAGGAACAAGAAAAACAACACAACAATTATGATATATCTTCCTTAAATCTGGCTAAATTTTGTTATTTAGAATAAGAAATACACTATACAAAATATGTGAACTATACATAATAGGTAAACATAGAGAGTAGAGTCTATTAATGGTTGCCTAAGACTGTGGAAAAGTACTCTGAAATAATGAATAGTACAGTTTAAACAGATTATATGTGAAGTGTGTATTAATAGGGCATTTATTTAAAAATATATTTAGAAATATAGATATGAGTAATAGAATGAGATATATTTTGATGTATTCATGTCTCTAAAATATAAAATTCCTTAATGCAGTATTTCAATAGAAAATTTGGAGAGCAAAATATAGTTACCAATCATGTAGCAATATAGGGTATTTCTAACAAGAACTGCATTCCATAGAAATCTGACTAGTATGCTAACATGAAAATCACTTCTTTTTTCTATTTTTTTTTTTGTTTTTACTAAAATTTCTGTGGTGGTAACTATTTATTGCCCCTTTGTGAAGGTCATACCAGAATTTGTTCTAAAGACTTTCTGGAGGTGAAACAAAATACTTTTTGTACCCAAGAGCCATATAATAGAGTCCTATCATTAAAAAGATATAAAATTATGAATATATAACTAATTGTACTGATAAACTACA
>PVKC010037107.1:0-13075 GCA_004027635.1 Crocidura indochinensis
TTTTTTTTTTTTTTTTTTTTTTTTTTTTTTTTTTTTTTTTTGGTTTTTGGACCACATCCAGTGATGCTCAGGGGTTACTCCTGGCTATGCGCTCAGAAGTCGCTCCTGGCTTGGGGGACAATATGGGAAACCGGGGGATTGAACCGCGGTCTGTCCTAGGATAGCGCAGACAAGGCAGGCACCTTACCTCCAGCACCACCGCCCGGCCCCATATCTATTTGTTCTTTCACCATTGTTTTTCTTTCCTTTTTGTGGGAGGAGGTTACAGCCAGTTTTTCTCATGACTTACTCCTAGCTCTGCAATTGAGATCATCCCTGCTCAAGGGATCATTTAGGTTGCTGGTACCAAGCACTGGTCAAGTATGAGCAAGGCAAGTACATTACCTCCAAACATGCTTCTATCCATTATTTGATTGGGGTTTTCTTTGAATACTGTAATATATTTTGACTATCACCCTTTTATATGATCTGATAAACACAATATTTTCTCCTTCAGTATTAGTCTTTTCCCCCATTTTTCTTTTATTTAGTAATTTGAAATGCTGGAATTTCAGGCTGTTTAAGTGATCTATTTAACTGTTTGTGTAAAAGTTGGCTAGAGGTATATCTACCTTAGAGATTATTTTTCTAAACAATTAAGGCTATCTAAGTATGATAAAAGTATTGCAAAATAGATAGTTCATTGGTTTGTTCAACTGGGTTTTGTGCTGTATATTTTGTAAGAGAAAGAAGTGCTATTGAGCCTGTAACTATATGATATAAATTGAAATGTCTTCACAGTTTGGGATGAAGGTGGTTGTTAGGAGGAACTAGACAGTCCTTGATTCTACCCAGACACAGGCCTGAAATGGCCATGAGAGCCAGACAACCAGGACTGATGGGAAAATTGGATGGAGGCTGAGGAAATGTCCTGAAATCAATCAGATCATATTTTATGGTATAGTCTAGAAGGTCCTTGTGACATAGACCTGAAAATGACTGCTGGTGGCAGAGGATAAAAACTCGAAAATAAAAAACTAACACCCAAAATTAAATGTCTCTACTGAACAAACAATTTATCAAAGACAAAATCAAAGAGGAAATCAAAAAAATACCTAGAAACAAAGGCGAATTAGGACTTGATTAATCAGAATTTGTGGACACTGCCAAAGCATTATTAAGAGGAAAATTTTTTTGTTTTCTTTTTTAATATCTTTATTTAAACACCTTGATTACAAACATGATTATGGTTGGGTTTCAGTCATGTAAAGAACACCCCCTTCACCAGTGCAACATTCCCATCCCCAATTTGCAAACATTCATCGGTATGGAAGGGGCCTACATAAATAAATGTTTGGCTCATCTTAAAAATTGCAAAATGATATTTTAACACTAATAGCAATACCAGTGTAAACTCTCACCATCACTACACCCATACTCTATTATCCCCCAGCCCCCATTGTCTGCCACCTTGAGTTTATTACAAAATTTGCTAGGTACAGCTGCTGTTGAGTCTGTGCTTTGGATTTATAGCTACACCACTCTTCCCACATCACCAATATGATAGAAGTCCTGACCCCAGTTTTATTACTTCCCATGCTCATTGTCTTTCTTCCCACCTTAATTTCTTTCCTTTTCTGTGCTCCTCCCTAAGTTCAAGGGTGATACAGACATTACCCTCGGCTACACTAAATTTCGTCATCCAGTTATTCTATATATCTCAGAAAAGTGAAATCATTCTGTGTTTTTCTTTCTTCTGGCTAATCTATTTTAAATCATCAAGTTCCAACCAGTTGCTGAAAATTGCAGGATTTCATCTTTTTGTGTAGCTTCATAGTATACCTAGGACTTCTTCTCTCTATGGTTCGACAACTAGGTTAATTTCATGTCTTAACTTTTATACTAAGTGTAGCAATAAATAATGGTGTACATACAACCTTTTGTCTAATTTTCTAAGCCCTTGTAGATACTCAAAAGTGGAATTTTGGGGTCGTGTGTTTGATTAATTCTAAGTTTACCAGGGACTCTATACCATTTTTTGGTAAGGGTTGTCATACTTCCTCTGCAGTGGATGAGAAACCCTTTATACCACATCCTCACCAGCACAGATTATTCCTACTGTTTTTAATTATGTGCCATTTTCATCAGTGTAAGATGATATCTCATTGCTGTCTTCATTTGGATTGTCCTAGTGTTAAGTAAAAGTTGTTTTTCATGTGCCTACTGCTGTTCTGCTTGCTTCCACTGAGATGTCTGTTTATTTCCTCCCCCCATTTAAAATTATTGAGCCAACATGAGATAGTAAAAAAGATGTTGATTATTAACTTTTAGACATACAATATTCATCACCCAGCAGCACTTCACTAGTAAGTAGTTCCTGGCACAAATATCCCTCTTCTCCCACCAGCAGCTGGCCCCCTACCCACACACACAGGCAGCCTTTATTATAGACAATTATCTTTACTCTTTGTCTCTTTCTCTCCCTCTCTTTTTTTCTTTTCCCCTTTTTATTCTTTTAGGCACCATGGTTCTCTACTACTGTTACTGAAAGGGTATTATGCTTATCAATTTACCAGTCTTTGTCCAAAGTGAACATTTCCAAGTAACAATGTCACAATGGTTATTTCCCTGCCCTAAGTTCACTATCCCCTCAGCAGAAAACTGGCTGCCTTGGACAAGTTACCAGCCTCCATTTCTATTATCTTTTGTTTTATTCTCATATTATTTCTTTTCATATCCTTCAAAAGAATTTAATCATTCTATTCCTGTCTTTCTCCCTCTGAATCATTTTACTCAGTGTGATACTCATAATTGTAAAAACAATTTTCATGACTTTATTTTTCCTAAAAGCTGCATAGTATTTCATTATGTATACATACCAAAAATGTTTTTATCCTTTTTATCCACTAAGATGTCTGGGGAACTTGATTGGTTATATAATTTTCTTATGAGGAGGGCTATAATCAACGTAGAATTGTAGTTACATTTTCTGAATTATGTTTTGAATTCTTAAAGGTATATTCCTAAGAGTGGTTTTGCTGGGTTACTTAAAATTTGATTTCTAGTTTTTTGAGGAACGTCCATATTATTTTACTAAAAGTCTGGTCCAGTCAACATTCACATAAACAGTAATGGAGAGACTCTTTCTCCCCTCATTCATGCTGGCACTGTCTGTTGTTATTTTTTATGTGTGCCAGTCTCTATGGTGTAAGATGATTTCTCATTATTGTTTTGATTTACATCTCCCTGTTAATTAATGATTTTTTCATGTGCCTTTTGGCCATTTTATTTATTATTTGAGAACCTTCTGTTCATCTCTTCTCTACATTTTTGATGGGGTTGGCTTTTTTCTTAAGTTAAACCAGTACCATATATCTTACATATTAAATCTTTATCAATGAGTATTGGGTGAATCCCATTTCATTGGTAATCTTTATATCCTGATCATACTTTTATTTGAGTTGCATAAGCTTCTCAGTCTAATGTAATTTTTCTATTTATTTGTTTATCTTTGCTTCTACGTACTTGAACAGTGATGTTTCATTACAGAAGATGCCTTTAGTTTCATTTAGTGTCATGGAGAGTTCTTTCTATATTTTTCACTATGAATCTTATGGTTTCAGGCATAACATCAAAGTCTTTAATCTATTTTGATTTGACTTTTATGCATGGCTCTAGAAAGTGATTTGAATTCTTTTTCTTTTCTTTTTTTTATTTTTTTATTTTTTTTGGTTTTTGGGCCACACCCGGTGACGCTCAGGGGTTACTCCTGGCTATTCTCTCAGAAGTTGCTCCAGGCAGGCACGGGGGACCATATGGGGAACTGGGGGATCGAACCGCGGTCAGTCCTAGGTTAGCGCAGGCAAGGCAGGCACCTTACCTCCAGCGCCACTGCCTGGCCCCCCGTGAATTCTTTTTCAAATTTTTCAGATTTTTTCAAATGTTGCTGACAAGTATTCTTAGCATGTTGAAAATGCTTTCTTTAGTCAACTTTGCATTTATTCCTCTTATATCAAGATTAATTGATCATAAACCCTAGGGCTTGTCACAGGATGTTTAACTTTATCCATTAAAATGAGGGTCTACCTTTATTCCAATACTATGATGTTTTGATTAGTATTGATCTATAGACAGTTTAAATTTGAGTAAGTTATTGCCACCTATCTACCATTTTGTGCATATGTGACTTGAATGAACTTATTTTTGCCTGAGCCTGTTTTTTTAAGACAGCCTTTCAATAATTCTTGAGGAATTGGTTTAATTCTTGTTTGTCTGAAAGGTTCATTTTCCCTCAAATCTAAATAACTCTTCAGGGCAATGGGATGTAGGGTGGAAGATTTTTTTCATTTAATAATTTGAATATGCCATTTTACTCCTCCCTGACTTGTATGCTATCATAATTAATATTATCTTTATATGATTCCCTTATATTTGAGCATTAATTTTTCTCTCTTACTACTTTAAGTAGCTGCTTTTGTCTTTTTTATTTTACCATTTTGATTTATGTGCCTAATCATTGTTTTGCTTTAGTTTATTTTGTTTATTTATTATATTTATTTATTATACTTATTTATTATAAGTTGTTTATATCCCTCTCTCCAGAAATCAGGAAAGTTTTGGTAATCACTTCTGCTAGCCATACTTTTGCTTCTGATCTCCCATAGTCCTATGATTTGAGTATTCTACCTCTTGATATTATCTATCACAAATCTTACTTTCTTTTCCATATGTTTATCTGCATTTTTTGGCCACTTCATCTTTGGTGCTGGAGTGTATTTTGTCTTCAATATCTCTCAGAGAGTCCTCTGCTACTGAATTCTGTTGTGGCAAGCTATCATATTTTTCAGCTCACTCAATTTCATTCCTATCGACTCTTTGATACCCTGAATCCATTCATAATCCAGTTGGTTGAATTGTGCTTCCAACTACTGCTTTATTTCCTATAGCTCAATTTTATTGCAGAAAGTGTGTAGGATATATATGGTTCTGTGCCCAATAATATTTCAGAAAAGGCCCTCATGGAAGTGCAGGCACAGGAGGAGGCTGAGTCACAAAACCTGGTGCTGCTTTTTTAGGTAAGGTACCAGAATTGTGCTGACACAAATTTCCATAAAGCAATTTCCCATAAGGTATCAGGATGTGATGAACAAGTCTTGGGCATTTTTGCTCAAGGTGGCATGCCACAAGAAACATGATCAGGGTCAGTTCCTCATTCCTTTGGCTCAGTTCTTCTTGTGGAGATCCTCAGTCTGTTTGGGGCAGTAGTGCCTCTGGGCGTGGGCTAGGCTATCTTGGGTTTGACAAGGCCAAGGTAAGAAGACCAGATCTTCCAGATCCTGTCACAATTTCCATGACAATTGCCCGGACATTGATTTAAGGCCCTCATTGATGAGGCTTATTTGAACTTAAAGCTTCTCTAGGAACAACATTCCTCTTTATAAAAGCATGTTGTCTGGTTTAACCACCATGGAAAATAGTATGATGATTTCTCTGAAAAGAAATAATTGAGCTACCATATGGACTCTGCCATATGGACCATTTCTTGATGTCTACCCTCAGGACACTAAAACATTATTTCAAAAGACTCATGTATGCTATTATTCATCGCAGTATTTAGCACAATTACTGGAGTATGAAATAAACGAGGTGTTGAAGAACATATGAATGGATAATGAAGGTACACTATGTATTTCAAATGGAATGTTATGCATCTATAAGGAAAGATGAAATCATGAATTTTCTGTACTTGTATGGAACTGGAAAGCATTGTGTAAAATAACATTAGAACAACAACAGAAGGTGATTTTGCTTACATCGAAGTTATAGAAGAACAGAACAAGGGAATACAAAGTTTTATAATGGTGGACACCTATATCACTCTTGACAAAAGAATATATATTGGAGAACAGTAGGGAAGCAAAGATATAGAAAAGGGAAGTAAGATGAAGTGGACTGGAAGTAACTGGGGCGGGGGACAGGAGGCCGGAGCATTAGCAATATTAGTGTGGTAGAAGCATAGTATATGTATGTATGTATATAAATTACAAAGCCCAAAACACTGAAAGCATGAGGTACAAAATACAACAACTAAATTTAAAAATGCTTCTAAGGAGGCAAGTTGAAAAAAGAGGGATATTGCGGACAATGATGGAGGAAAGTTAACACTGGTAGCAGGTGATCGGTTTGATGCTACAACATTATATGCCTGAAATTCAACTATGAATCACTTTGTAAATCATGATTCTTTGGCTAATATTTTAAATATATATAAAGAAAATAATGAGTTTGACTAATAGTACATCAGGATGCATGTTCCCTTCTATATGAAGGGACTTGGGTTCAATCTGTGACACACAATATTAAACCCCATCAGGAATGAGCATTGGGCCAGAAATAATCCCCGAGAACTAAGGGGGTAGTTCCAAATCTAAAATAAAAAAATAAATAAAATTACAATATAAAGAATTAGGAACATAAATATTTTGTCAAATATAGATTAGAATATTATGTGTATTCTTTAATTACCCTCATGGCACTTTAAAATGATGTACCCTTTCTGGAAAAGTGTAATAGTAACATTAGAACTAATAGATATAGTTGATTCCAAAGATTTGAAATGATATTTATTTAAGGTGATGCATGCAAAGCATATACATTTCTTCCAGGTATGTGGTGATTCATAACTGATGAAATTCTTATTAATAGCACTTAAACACAATGTTTACATAAATTATTATAGTATAATGATTTATCATTACATTATTGATAGGTTTACTTGAATACAACCTACTAAAACCCCACCTTCAAGTGTCTATTACCTTCTATCATTTTCTTGGGGCCCTACTTTCAAATCTGTATTCTCCCTCTGTCTCACCATCACAGTAAATTGTTTTGTAGACCTATCCTCAGATATTTTGCCCTTGTCTTGTGTTATTTTCTTATTTTTCTGTGTCAGTCCCTCTCCATCTTGCTAACTTCACTCAGCATAATATATTACTGTTCCTTTCACATAGCAGCAAATTGCATTACTTCATTTTTTTTATAGTCAAGCAGTTTTCAATTGTGTATATATCCCATAGTTTCTTTATCTAGTCACCTGTTCTTGGACATGTAACTAACTGTTGAAAAGAGATACAATCAACACAGAAACCCTATGTCTTCTGGATAAAGAGTTTGGATCTTTGGGGTGATTGCCAAAAAATAGAATTAGTGCTTTAGATAAAATTTCATTTCAAAGTTTTTTGAGAAGTTTTCATATTTTCTCAGAGGGTTCGACCAGTCAATTTCCAAATATACACACTAACACTGTTCTTTTTAAATTTTTATGTGTCAGTCTTACTGGTATGAGGTGATATCTCAATGTTTTGAGATTTTAAATTTCCTGATGATCAGTGAGGAACAGTTCATTTTTTTCATATACCTATTTTAATATACCAGTATGTTTTCTTTTAAGAAATTTTTCTTGGGGCCGGGCAGTGGCGCTGGAGGTAAGGTGCCTGCCTTGCCTGCACTAACCTAGGATGGTCCCCCAAGTCAGGAGCGACTTCTGAGCGCATAGCCAGGAGTAACCCTTGAGCGCCCCCAGGTGTGACCCAAAAACCAAAAAAAAAAATTTTTTTTTCTTCACTTCTCAGTTTTTGATAGGGTTGGAATTTATTTTTGTTGTTAATGATTAAAAGTGTTGAATATATATATATTTTTTTTTGGGGGGGGGTCACACCCGGCAGTGCTCAGGGGTTACTCCTGGCTCCATGCTCAGAAATTGCTCCTGGCAGGCATGGGGGACCATATGGGGCACCGGGATTCAAACCAATGATCTTTTGCATGAAAGGCAAACGCCTTACCTCCATGCTATCTCCCGGGCCCAAAAGTGTTGGATATTAACCAAATTTTTTGTCATATGAGTGGTGGACAAAATTTTTTGGAGTATGTTTATATTCTGGTCCTTGTTTATTTTGTGGAGTAGAAGTTTCTTAAATTCGGTGTAGTCCTAGTGGTTTATCTTTGCTTCCATTTAATTTGCACTAAATATTAGAAAATACCTCTAGATTTCATTTTATGAATTGATTGACCTATGTTTCCCTCAATTTAGTTTATAGATTCAGAGATGATATTTAGATCTTTAATTCATTTTGACTTGATATCTGTCTATAGTGTGGGATAAGGATCTGAATTAGATTTTCTTTTGTTTTTTTTTTCGGCCACATCCGGTGATGCTCAGCGGTTACTCCTGGCTCTGCACTCAGAAATCACTCCTGGATTGGGAGACGATATGGGACACCAGGGGATCAAACCGCGGTCCATCCTTGGCTAGCGCATGCAAGACAGATGCCTCACTGCTTGTGCCACCGCTCTGGCTCCAAGTTAATTTTTTATACATGTCTCTGACCAGTTTTAATGCAATTTGTTTAAATGATGTTTCTTTGCCACCACATGCCCTTTTTAACTTTACTGTTTTAAATTTGAGGTCCATACAACTGGGAAAGAAAATCAGAAAAAGTGACAGACAAGAGCATGGGAGAAGGGAATTTAGTCTGAAATCTTTAGAATAAATCCTTATAAATGATGACCTGTTTCTTGTAAAACTTTAAGATAGTGTGATTAAATGATCACCCATACTATGAATAAAAATAACTTAATGTTCAAGGATCTTTACGGAGAACTTATGCTTAATATCCCCCCATTTATACTTGTACCTATTTTAAGATTAAACATACAATTCATGAGAAAAAAGTTTGAATTGAAAGAATTGGAAAAGGCAAATGAAAATGAGATGCTACAAGAGTTATATGTGTGGGTAGCAATAGAAAAAAAAAGATTCTGTGGTTTCAAAGACTTTCTTTGGGGGTTATTTGGGTGACATCCGGTGATGTTCAGGGGATTACTCCTGGCTCTACACTCAGAAATTATTCCTGAAAATAGTCTGGGGATATAAGAGATGCTGGGGTTTGAAATCTGGTAAGCTAGATGCAAAACAAGTACCCTATTTACATGAATTATCACTCAAGACCTGAATGATTATTATCATTCATATTATTAATGATATCATTAATAATTACAGAATATTAATCATATTATTAATAATTACTCTCCATTCATATGATTTCAACAGCACACAAGTCATTAGTGTATCTCCCTTTTCCAAAGACCTAGAAGCCTCTACATTTTTCTAGGACTTGTAATAACCCGCCTTCTGAAATTTTCTCCAACTAAGTCCTGTAAAGCTCTTTCATTTCCCCAATACTATTTCTTTTAAATTTCATATAAGACATGGTGATTTACAAAATTTTTCATAGTTTTTTAGACATACAATATACCACCACCAATATCAATCTTCCTCTATCAGTGTTCTCAGTCTCTCCCAGAACACACACAACCCTCCACCAGCCCACATAGAGCTTCTTGGCATACTAGGTCCTTTTTTAAGTATGTTAGTTAAAGTTTTGACCTTATTATTACCGCTGTTGACTCTATTGTTCAGATGTTTAGTTCTGCCCTTCCTTAATTTCAACAATATACCTGAATCCCCGTAATTCCTATCTCCTGTCATTTCACATCTAACTTTCTCCCCGCTTCATTCTATTTCTTGACTTCTGACTAGACTCTGGGGCCAAGAGTTTTCTAGGTAACCTCCATTTAAACCATCACATTTCTTCATACAGTCTTTCTACATACCATATATATTTGATATCATGCTGTATTTATCTTTCTTCTTCTTTGTTTAAAGTGATAACTTCCAGTTCCATCCATATTGTACAAAATTGCACAATTGCATCATTTTTAGAGCTATGTAGCATTGTTTATATGTACCACATTTCATGATCAAAATACCTGTTTTAGGGTATCTAGATTTATTCCAACTGTTATTTATTTTATTGAGTGGAGTGGTGAAAACAGTGTGCATACATCCTTTTGAATGAATGCTTTGTTGTCCTGGGAATACTCAAAGTGGAGCTGTTGGGTTAAATTGCAGTTTGTCCATAAACTCAGTTCAATTCTGCGTTTAATGAAAGTCTTCCCTACTGTTGGCCATAGGGGTTGCCAGCAGTGGATGCGAATTCTTTTTTATACCACATTACCACCACCAGATTTCCTCCAATATTATTGCTATGCCATTTTAAGTGGTAAAATGGTAGCTTATTGTCATCTTGATTTAAATTTCCTTAATGATAAGTGACACTGATCTCTTTTTGATGTGCCTGTTGACCATATATTGAAGAGGTATCTATTTCCTCTCACCATGTTTGACTATGTTTTTATTTAGATCCAACAGAATTTTATGAAGAGACTTTTTAAAGTGAATTTTAACTTCAACTAACTTCTTTCTTGCAACTGAACTCTCCCTGTATGAATGAATATTTTGGGGGGGTTCTTAATATGCTCCATTCATCTTGAGTGTCTGCTTTTATTCTAATACATTCTCATGCTATCATTTTGTAGATCAAGTAATGTGATGTTATTTGTCTTATTTTTTCCATGATTGTTGCAGAAAGTCTCTTGTGTTCCATATTACTGAGATCAGTAATGTTTATTTCTATTAAGCATGATAATGGCATTTTGAAGAAATTACTTTGAATATTTTAACACCGTGCATTGTTTTTCATTTAAAATGTTAATTCATTCAACCTATAAACATATCTATGGTATTTATTCTCTGGTGTCTTCTGTTTCTTAATAACAATTTTTATGGTGCAAATCTTTTACCACCTTTTTTAAGTTGATTCCTAGGAGCTTAATCATTTTTGAAAATATTTTTCATGATATTACTTAATACATCTATTTTCTACTTCATTATTTGCATGAAGGGATGCAATAGATTTTAGTAATTTATTTTGTTAGCTCCCATTTACTATCTAGGTCTTTTTTTCTTATCACTTAAAATAAAATCTTAGAAAATTATTTATAGCAAATTCTATGAATATAGTCAGATCACCTATCAAATAGTTATATGTAAAAATAACTAAAATGTATAAAATATTTGGATATTACTCTTGAAACCCTGTAGTAGAAATCATAAGATGCATAATTCTAGGATCTCAAGAGTGTATAATTAGAAATCAACTGCTATGACAATGAAACCAAAGTAGCAAAAGCCAACTGGAGCTTATAAAATTAAAATAGCTTTTATACAGAAAAGAACAGTACCAAAAGGAAAAGGCAAACATGAAACTGGAACGAGATATTTTTACATAATTTATTAGACAAGGGGTCATATCCCTAATATATAAAAAACACATATTGGTCAACACCAGAAAAACAAGCAACCTGATTTAATATATGGAAAAAAGACTAGAATATAAAGTTTTACAAATATGAAATACACATGTGTCTGAAGTCATGCACACAAAAAGATATATGTATTCAACATTGCCATATTTATGGAAATGAAAATCTAAATTACAATGACATATTACCTCATAACAAAGAGAATAGTCTCTGACAAGTATGTCAGAAACATTTGTTAGTGAGGCTTTGAACAAATTTGATCTATTTTTTTTTATCAAGTTGAAGATGACACTATTGAGTTAATTGATCTTTCATTTTGTATTTTTTTTTACATTTTTGGCTTATGCTCTAAAATTACTATATCAATTTAGTTTTTTATCTAGCTTTAGGTTTTGTCTTTTATTTGTTCATTAAAATGTGAGATTATGTTGCTATTTTCTTGTATTTCTTGTATTGCTATTTTCTTCCTTCTTAATACTAATTTTATGATGTCTCATTTATTCTGAGAACATTTTTTTCATTTTTGTTTGCTTACAGGAGTTGTTTTTCTCTTCAAATTTTCAATTCAAATCAGTACTTATTCAGCAGTGTGTATTTAAGCCAGCAAATGTTTTCCATCTTTCTTTTTATGTTTATTTCTTGTTTTATTCCATTGTAATCTCAAAGAATATACAGTTTTAATCTTCATGAACATAAGTGTTTATATTAGTATCCTGATATTTTTTCTCTTTCTTCTTCTAGAAACTTCATGATGTGACTGCTGGTTCCTTATGTTAACTTTATATTTTTAATTCATTCAATTTTCTTTTTTACTTTAATTTCTTCTATCTTGTTTTTAATCTCCTGATTCATATATGACTTTTGAAATTATGGCTTGTGAACTCTCCTAATTGTAATAGTTTAGCAACTCTATTGTTTATATCTATATTTGGAAGTCAACATTAACCAAAGGTTTAAGATTAAAGTCTTTTCATGGCACTGCTATTTTTGTAATTGCAATGCATTAATTTATGGGGGATAAATGGCATGTATGTTACACTGGTAATCTAACCTGTTATTAGATTTTTAAATCAAATATAGTTATTAGTCTTTAGAAAAATTGGCATGATATTTTAGCCTAATATGGGTAAGAAAAATATTTTTAAATAAATTCTGATTCTTGCTTTATAAAATTTAACCTTGGACATTTGAATTAATAATTTTCATATGTAATTTAATTTTCTTTTTTGGGGGGGACATCGAAGGATACAACCAGTTTCTCCTAGGTTAGCCGTGTGCAAGGCAAATGCCCTACTGCTTGTGCCACCACTACTGACCCTGTAATTCCATTTTCTACCTTATAAACACTACTTCTTTTTTATTATTTTATTTTGTTTTATTTCCTTCAAAAAGTTCTCATGGCCTGCTAAATGATTCAAAAGATAAAGAGGATATTTTTTTAAATAACTGTGCTCTATTCAAGTATTTCTCAAAAAAATTTCTGAACATGAACTCTTTCTGACCTGTTTTCTTCCTCGTAGGCCCCTTGAAATATTGGTCATACTGGTTGTTGCTCTAGCCTTGTGTCATTGTTCCAGTCATTTTATAATTCACCTGTGATTTTCAGCCTTTAAGAATATCTTGGGGGCCTTTCAGGAGGATATGTGTATACAGCTAAGAAACACAACTCTTCACTATAAGCAAAACTGATATTATGTATGGTTCCTTGGTGATCATTAATCACCAAGAATAAATTAATTAATTTATAAACCTCCAAAGTAAAAGTTTTTTTTTTTAATCAGAGATGTGTCTCAGTGGAGTTCTTAAATGTGTGAGGCCCTGAGTGAAAACTCAAAACGACCCAAAAGAGTATTTTATTAAAGGGAAAAAA
>PVKC010037108.1:0-13081 GCA_004027635.1 Crocidura indochinensis
AAAAAAAAGGGATGAGGAGCAGGGATGGGATTGCATTTTTTTTTCTTTGCAGCCAGTGACGTGAGCTCTGCCTAGAACAATCAGACTCCCTGCAAACAGGATAGTTGAAGATGCTGGAGGAGGCAGCGTGGTGTGTCTTAAGCTAAACGCAGATCTCTCCTCTGAGCTGCTCAGGCACACCCAGCAGAGTTCCTCCAGCATTCGAGTCTTGTCACGGCTGGATAGTGCCTTTTGATTTCTCCTAAACCCTTCCCCAGTCGACCTTCAAAATGATTGGCGTGAATAGTGTTCAGAGTGCCAGCAAGGTGCGGGTGAGGACCTCAGGTTCTGTGAAATACTCCCGTGAGGATTCTATCAGGCGGCAGTCCCACCGGTCAAAGTCTATGAAAATTTCCAACTCCTCAGAGTTTTCTGCTAAGGAGACCAAGGTAAAGAAATGCCATGTAAAAGTGCTATTGACCTTTTTATATTAGGACTAGAAAAATGTAGTAATTTTTGCCAGTAGCTAATGTACTATGAATGTCAGGCTGTAAGGTGTATAAAATGGCTCTAGGATTAGGTGAAATGGATGGTACCCAAAACTAGATGTAGAGATTATTGGGATGTGGGTCAATTTATAGTGATAATTTGCTGATAAGAAAAAATAGAGAAAAACAATGCTCAAGATGAGCTTTTTGTGACTCTATAATTGGCATAGTGATTTTGCTTTTATGTCACAGTGGTTACTTTGACAAAGGATTTGTCAGGGCAGTATATTTTTAAAATCAGGAATATAGGGACATTGTACATGCTTTTCTTTCATTTATCTTCTTTGTTTCCCCTCTCCTTTTTTCTACAATTTGTGTAGATAATGTACAATATTATCCTCATCCTATTAAACAATATTCTTGCCTTTATTGTATTCATTATCCCCACTTATATGAAAATGGGGAAGAATGTCTCCTTGATTGTACATATGTGTGCTCATACTCTGCTGTTTTTAATCATCTTTCGGAGACTGTCTAGAATAATGTCTGTTCATGTGAAATGTGACGGGAGTGATTACGTAGTGAAGTGGGCATTTACTACATGTAACATATTCTGGAGATTCTTCCCACCACCATCTGTTGTTAGCAGGGTACTCAGAAGCACTCCCACTCCACAGGTTTAAAAATGGAATCATTGAATCATAGGATTTCAGAACTCCTGAGCTGGAGATATAGATGATTATGATAAAAATTCAGCAGTTTGAGAACATGCAGATCAAGTCTGGGTCTTGTCATTCCAGCCTTTCCACAGGTTATGTACCCAGATTGACCACGCGTGTTTTTATCTTCTCAGTTCCCTTCTATAATTATTAGAAGGCTTTTGTAATAACAGGTTTCCCTCACATATGTCATAGGGTGGGGGTGAGGGAAAGGAGGAAGAAACTCCCTGGTGTCACCAAAGATTTGATTATACACATTTAGCTCTAACTCAACAATTATTAGCAAATCCTGCAGCTATACTATCATTAAATGGTAATCAGTATTTTTAAAAGCATTAACTTTAGACAAATATGTCTTCATGTCCCCGTTTATGTGACTTGCATAGGAATGTATTGGTTTTGTTGAAACTGTTGTGAAACCTACTGTGTCATGATCCCTGCTGCCTCCTGCTAAGATAGACCTGAATATCTTATTATCTTGTTAAATAACTAAATGCATAGGAAATATATATGATTCTTAGGATGGCCTTAAAACTGTCTTTTATTTAAAGTGGTAGCAGACATTTATAGAATTTTTAACTATGGATTATATTGAAGGTTTTAGTTTAAGCATTCAGTGATAATTTAAATTTGTAATTTCATATTACATTGTAAACTCTAGTCTAAATATTAAATCTAAATTAATATTAGAACCTAATATATATTAAACAAAAATACTCAACTATCTCTGTTGTGTAGTATAGGTTAAACATTCTTTTAATATTGCAAGCAATGCAAGAAATGGACAATTTGAAATACTTCCATAGAAATGCATTTAATTGGTCATCTCAACATACAATTAGTATAATCCATTTAAAAATATATAGATATATATTGTTCCTAAGTTCTATTTTTTCCCTTTGGAATCTTTGTCTCAGTATGTCATAAGAATTGTTAATGGGATTATATAGTCTTAAAAGAATTGACCACTAGATTTTACTAATAGAAAATTACTAGAAGATGAAATTAAATAAATTGAACTTAATATTTCAATGACCATTTTGTGCTAAATAAAATAATATGAACAGTATTGCAGACATGTAATCTAAGTCTAGTGAACTGCATTATAATTAAAGACGTGTAAATGTACTCCTTCTACTGTGTATATATTTTACCTCAGGGAATAATGATCAGCTTAATTTTGTCAGGCAGTAATTTTTATCATTTAAAATCATATCAGTTTTCCTTACCATCTTGTAAAGGTATTTTAACTATATTATTGCTTAAACAAAATTCACAGTCTACACTGATTAGAAGAATTAGAAAAAAATTATTTTTTTACTTGATATCCTCTTTTTCTGTGATCCCCAAAGAATGAAGTGCATTAACGCATGATATTTTACTGGTATAATGGTGTCTCTGGAATTCTGACTTTCTAGAAGAGCTGTAGTAGTAATTTCTTCTTGTTGGTATTAAAGTTATATTTAGCATTCCTTAAAAACAATTTATTTACATGTTTTTTACTTCTGTTTTATTGGTCATTTAAAAAACACTAATTTAGGAACCAATATGATAGTATACAGGTAGGATGCTTGCCTTGCAGATAGCTTCTCTATTTTAATTCCCAGTACCCATTTTGGTCCTCCAAATCCACTAGGAATGACCCGAGTATAGATAGAGCCAGGAGTAAGATATGAGCACTGCTGGATGTGACCAAAATAATAAAAAGCCCATACTAGTTGTTTATTTTATTCATCTGTATACCTTATTGTTTTGATTGCATTTCACTGGTATTATGATAATGAATACTTAATGTCTGTTCATCTCCTCCCATTTTTCATGGGATTATTAAGGGTTTTGTGTTACTGAATTTTGTAAGTGCTTTATCTGATATACATATGAAGTACAGATATTTTCTTTCCATTGAGTAGGGTGTTTTCAAGTTTTCAATTGCACTATCCTTTGCAAAGAGATGTTTGTTTTATTTTTGTTTTGTTGCCTTTCCTAGTGGAGTACAATGATTGAAGCCACCTTTAAGACACATGTTCTGTAGAGTTCTGCCTATGATTTTCTCATATATATTATAGTTCTTGTTCTAATCTTAAGTTTGTCCTTTTTATCTGATTTTAATCTATTTGAAATATTAATTGACCTCTAATATAATATGGACAATTCATGCATTTTATTTTAATAAAATATGGTTAAAAGTTTTACGTAAACTAATCTCTGAAAAAAGTGGATTTTCTAATCCTTTGTGCCTCATCTTGTCATATTCATTCAGAGATGTGACAGTCTAAAGCACCTTGTATGTGTGAGGCCCAGAGTTTAAGACCAGGCAGTGTGTAAGGTAACCTTGGAACTCCAACTGTGAGTAGCCTTCAGGACTGCTTGAGTGTGATGCCAAAACAAAAAAGAAAAACATCTTGATATAATCTGAGGATATTGTTATGGAGTTATGGAAGCAAGTGCATATGCTTTTATTTTTAGATACTAAATTTCTAATTTTTATGTTTTGGTTTGGTTTTTGGGCCACACCTAGTGACACTCAGGAGTTACCCCTGGCTATGTTTTCAGAAATCTCTCCTGGCTTTGGGGAACCGCAGTCCCTCCGAGGCTAGCGTGGGCAAGACAGACACCTTGCTGCTTGTGCCATTGCTTTGGCCCCAAAGTATATTAAATTACTAAGATGGCCTGCAAAATAATGTTTAAGGGTCTTAGAAGTCACTCTCCTATGTACTAGACCAGTAGGGCTGGAATATTCAATGTTAGAGCTTTGTGAATCTGAGGACTACCGGTTCATCCCACCACCACCAGACCAGTGCCATGCAGTGCTAGAAGTTAGTCAAAATGAGGTCCTGTACACACAGATTATATGGTCTACTCTCTACTACCCTTCTACTATATATCCAAGGTATTTTAATGATTTTGCTTTAGGTATCCAGATAGAGGGTGGATTTGTCCTTACAATTAAGCCATTGTTAATAACAAATCTAGTTTCTGTTGTTTTAACTTAGCCATCCCCAACTGTGCTCAGAGGTTTCTCCTAGCTCAGGACTCAAGAATCACTCTTGGCTATCTTTTGGAACCTGAATTGTGTACTTGCAAGGCAATTTCCTTGACTCTTACTGTCTCTATGACCCATGTTTACATCAAATCTGAAATATATAAAGTGGGAGCAACATACATTTCAAAAATGTATTTGCATTTAGTGAATAATATATTATTAAAATCTAAGCTGAATTAAGGAACTGATATTGGAAGATATCACTATGACATATCCATGAGAGGGCAGTGCAGAACTTCCTGCTGTCAGGCCCAGATGGTTGCCATGACTTTGATAAAAATAACATTTTAAAATCAGTTTTTGATAAGGTAAAAAACAGAATTCAGAGTTTTCTGTAAATAATTTGTCAGATTTAGTTCTTCAATCACCACCATATATCAAATATAAAAATTCTTATCACTTAGTTTTTTTACTTAAGACAAAAGTTGATTAATTTTAGAATTTGTAAATATTCATTATATGGTTTTTATACTCCCTGTGTTTTGCTAAACTTAGATACATAAAAAAACTAGTAGAAGAGTAACAAACATTGTTAAGAAGAATTGAATAATATTCAAATATTTACTTAAATATCTCAAGTTTATAACTGATATATTATCTTAAAGATGTGAAATCTAGTCTAGGTATTATAAAAATAAACTATACAAGTTAAATACTTAGAGAATACTAAATACTATGCTAAAATAGAAAAATATTGTTTGATATTTACTAAAATACTTTCCTCTCATATATTAGCATCTAAAGATAAAATATTGGTATTAATATATAACTAGTATAATTAAACAAATTATTATAATGAAAATATTATATATTAAATATGAGTAATAAATATAAACACACATAAGTAAACATGAGTAGTAAAATAAATATTAAACTATATCACATAGGACCTAGGCAGTCATTTCAGAAGACTGGCTATAATAATTTTGCTAGGGTTAAAATAATCTGAATGACTAACTTCTGTTGGTATATACTGTGTTTATTTGTTTTCTTAATTATAAACTAATGATTATGAATATTTTTCTTATAAAATTGTTTTAAATTATGTACCAAATCTGAGATAGTATAAAAAAAAAAGATTGCTGTCAGGAATCAGTGAGATTAGTTAGACTATTTTAATCTTAACATAATGCTTCATAGAGTGTAGCCTCATAGGTTATCTGGATTATTAGCTGTTGAATATCAACCATTAAAAAATAGCTGACATCACAAAATCATATAAATATATCCAAGTAAATCTGATATTCAGAAGTGTGAATTTCTAAATCATAAGCTAATAGATTTTAATATATCATGTGGTTTTCCAAGTTTCTTCCCTATAATTTTATAATCACATCTAATCGCAGTAACAGTTTGCTGACAATCAGACTCTGATCACTGGGAATCTGAATCTCAAAGTACAGAGCTCACATATCTTAAAAACAATGAAGAAACAAAGAATTTCACATATTATTGTAGATTGGGAGACTAGTCCAATCATATTATCAAGCACAAATTTTCAGCCCTCATTGCTGAGGAACTTAAAGCAATATTCTATGCAATAGCCATGAAAATAAGACAATCACTAAAAGAACAATTCCAGCAACTGAAAGATAAACTGATCCAGGGCATCAGACTATAAATAAATGGATAGAGGGAGTTGGGAAATAGAGTAAATAGCCCTAAAACAGAAATCAACATGACATGACCTTGATGATTCTATAGGAAAAATACAGGCCATGAGTTAATGAAGTGACAAAAGAAAATAAAAATAAGTGAAAGGAAGAGAACGTAAGTTTTGCAATAGATAATTGCAAGAAGAATAATCTTCGAATTACAATACCAGGAGAGGAATAAGGGAAAGGGCAAGAATGATTGACAGAAGACATAATCATAAAGAACTTTCTGAACTCTGGAGAGGGTTCAAAGAGATTCAAAGATTCAAGAGACCCAAAGAGTGTCAAACAAAATCATCTCAAAGAAAACAACCCCAAGAAACATAGTAATAAAAATTTTTAAAAATCGGGGGCCAGGCAGTGGCGCTGGAGCTAAGGTGCCTGCGCTAACCTAGGACGGACCGCGGTTCTATCCCCCGGTTCCCCACATGGTCCCCCGTGCCTGCCAGGAGCGACTTCTGAGCGCATAGCCAGGAGTAACCCCTGAGCGTCACCGGGTGTGGCCCAAAAACCAAAATAAATAAATAAATAAAAAATTTTTAAAAATCAAAAGACAAAGGCATACTACTTATTGCAGCAAGAAAGGAAAAAGCCCTCAAATATAAGGAAAACAACATAAGAATAGGAATAGACCTTTCATATGTTATCTCAGAAGCCAGGAAGAAAGTGGAATGACATATTAAAAGTATTGAATAAAATAATTTCCACCGTAATAAAGTCTACTATTATGTAGAGACTTGAAGAAGGGATTAGACAAAAAAGACTGTCAGGGACCAGAGTCCTAGCACAGTGGTAGGGCATTTGCCTTGCATGCATCTGACCCAGGACAGACCTGGATTCAATCCCCAGCATCCTTTAAGGTCCCCCGAGCCAGGAGTGATTTCTGAGCATGTTGCCAGGAGTAATCCCTGAGCATATGCCAAAAACTAAAAAAAAAAAAAAAGAACTGGCAGCCTTTGTGACAACTAAACAATTAAACCAATTCTTCAAGAATCAAGCTTATTATAGAACTGTATTTATAATAAGATTATTATAGGATAAATTATATTAATATGGTGATATATTTTTATAAAAATAAGTTTTGCTATTATTAAAGCTTATAATTTAATATTATAATTATATTATATATTATATTATATATTGAGTATATAACATAGATATTATACATATATAGTTGTAATATTTATGAATTTTATAAATAATATATTATTAAAATTTAAACTGAATTATGATTGTTGGACCAATATATTATGCAATTATAATAATTTAATATTATTTAAACGTATAAAAATAATGCACCAAACACTTCCACAGCACAATTATTTTTATCTCTAAATATCAATAAACTAAACTTTCTTATAAAAAGCACAAAGTGGGGGCCAGAGACATAGCACAGAGGTAAGGCGTTTGTTTGCCTTTCATGGAGAAGGTCATCGGTTCGAATCCCGGAGTCCCATATGGTCACACACACACCCCACCCCCGTGCTTGCCAGGAGCAATTTCTGAGCATGGAGCCAGGAATAACCCCTGAGCACTGCCGGGTGTAGCCCAAAAACCATTAAAAAGAAAAAAAAAGCACAAAGTGAGTGGATCATGAAAAAATTCCATTCATCTTCAACCTCTAGAAAACACAACTAAACTCACAGGATACAGATTCATAATGAAAGGATGGAAAATAATCATACAAGCCTTGGGGGGAAAGGATAGATATATACTTATATCAGATCAATAGCAAGAGATAGTGGTTAACTACATATTGGTTATGGTAATATTAGATCAATAACTCATCAACATTTATGAACCAAATAAGGTGCAGCAAAGTTCCCAAATCTTTGCCAAGAAACATAAAGAAACAGGATAGTAATGGGAAACTTCAACATTTCACTATTCATCATGGGGGAAATTCATAGCATTGCAGGCCTATATTAGGAAAGAAGAAAGGCTCTAAATCAACAACGTAACCACATTATCGCAAAAATCTGAAGAAAGAAACAAGCCTAGAAAGTAGTAGAAGGATGTTTGTAGTAAAAACAAGAGCAGAAATAACAACATAGAGAACAAGAATTCATCCAAAGAATCAATGAAACCAAAGCTTTTGAGTTTTCAAAATAATAAACAAAATCAATAAACCTTTAGCTAGACTCACAAGAAGTAAACAAACAGAAAATATTCAATAGGGGCTGGAGAGATAGCCTGAAGGTAAGGCGTCTGCCTTCCATGCAGAAGGATAATGGTTTGAATCCAGACATCCCATAGGGTCCCAGGTGCCTGCCAGGGGCGATTTCTGAGTGTGGAGCCAGGAGTAACCCTGAGGGCAGCAGAGTGTGACCCAAAAACCAAAACCAAAAAAAAAAAAAAAAAAAAAAAAAAAAAAAATTCAAAAAATCAGATCAAGGATGAAAAAGGAAAAAATTTAATAAACATTTAAATAATTTAAATAATGAGAGTTTACAAATGAACTAAACTCAAGTAATGAAAGTTTATTAACAATTTTATGGTATTAAATTAGAGAACCCATAATATTGGTATCACACTGCTATCTTTTGCCTAATTTAAGTTGCAGCAATTTTAATTTGTGAAATCTCAAAATTAGGGTTTTTGATGAAGAGTTCAGGTCAGAAATGTGTGCATATTTGGAATCTCCTGAAGGAATTTATTCAGTAGGTCTGGAATGAGAATAAGGATTAAAATAAACTAAGGCCAGATATGCATTCAACAGATATAGAGTGCTCATTGTCACCTTATAAGACACCATTTAGTCCCTGGGAGCACAGAAAGGGTGATCCCTAAGTGCAGAATTAGGAGTAAGTACTGAGTTCTAACTGGTGTGGCCCCAAAGCAAAACATAATCAATATAAGTGGTCTTTTATTTATTCTACTATGTACAGTAAATTTTTGTTTGTTTTGGGGTCCACACCCAGTGACGCTCAGGTGTTACTCCTGGCTATGCTCTCAGAAATTGCTCCTGGCTTCGGGAACCATATAGGATGCCTGGAGATCTAACCACAGTCTGTCCTCGGCTAGCTCGGGCAAGGTAGACACCGCTTTGGCCCCAGTAAACTATTTTTACCTAAAACTGACTTCTCAAAACCTTTATGTATGATTAGCATTAAGGTATCTTATTACTAATTATAACACAGTATTTTAATTTCTTAGGAATTCAAAAAAACCCACATGTCTTAAAACAATGTAATTTATTCTATTAAATTTATAAGCCCTAAAATGAAGGCATTTATGTTAATTCTGTTTTGACTATTTTGAGTAATGCTGCTATAAACACAGGATGCAAATATCCTTTATTTTTGAAACTTGAGTTAGTCATCTACTCTCAGGCGCTTCTGTAAGTGCAATTTCAGGATTTTTTGTCTATATATTAGATTATTGTAGGCCTTTACGATATTTGCTCTCTTTAAAATTAATACTAAAATTGGGGCTGGTGTAGTGGCGCAGCAATAGGGCCTTTGCCTTGCATGTGATTAACCTAGGATGGACCACGGTTCCATCCCCTGGTGTCCCATATGGTCCCCCAAGCCAGGAGCGATTTCTGAGTGCATAGCCAGGAGTAACCTTGAGTGACACCAAGTATGGCCCAAAATCAAAAGAAAAAAATTTAATACTAAAATCATAGTGTCTTTGCACACTTCATTTTAATTTTTTGTTCTATTATCTTAGCACATATTCTGCCTTGCCACATTCTGACAATGATGAAATGCATAATAATTTTGACTGACTTCTGGGTCAAAACTTTATACACTGAATTTAAATAGCACAAAATTGATAACAGAATATATTTGTATTGAATTTTCAAGTAATTTTTCAGAGGGTAGAGTCATGTTTTGATGTGCTCAGAGCTTACTCTTGGCATACTCAGTTATTACTCCTAGTTTTGTGTTCACTGATAACTCTTAGCATGCTCATGGGACCATATGGGGGTTCTGGGGATCCAACCAGGGTAAGCTACATACAAAGAAAGTGCCCTACCCTCTCTAATATATAGCCTTTTATAGTGCTTTTGCTGAAAAGTGGACTTTCTACTAGTTATCAGTTTGACTTTGCATACATGGAGTCTGCCTTTTATATCAGCATGAGACTTTAAAAGGCATAAATGAATAAATGAATCATTCTTATATCACTTTCTATAATCTGACTTCCTTTCCCTCCCAGGTATTTTGCTCATTAAGGTATCATGCATAGTTACACCAAATTTATTAACAACATATTTTATTTTCTAAAGCATTGGATCTGCAGGGCCATATTTTGCTTGTTTTTTTTTAATGAAATTTATTAATTTTTCAGAGGTAACAGTCAGTAGTGCCTTGAGACCCAGACAGTGCTTGCAGTGCTTGGGCCTAGTATTTTATGGAAATATTGAACTTCAAATTTCACATACATTAGACTTATGATTTACTACTGAGATAGAATATATTAAAATACTCTGAGACAAATAGCATATAAAGTCTTACTATAATTACAACTTTTGTTGATCCAGTCTTCTGACAAGGGTTAGATTTCCTCCTCCAGATACTTCTGGGACCAAGGACGTACTTCCCCTACTGCTTATGATGACCAGGAAAGACAGGGTTTCAGGCTGATGACCAGAGACATTTTATTCCATTCTAATAATGCTTAATAGAAGAGGAACTGGGATATGTGCAGGGTGGTAAGGCCCAGGATACCAGTGATGGGCACCATGAACATATGGCATCATGGAGAAGTTAAACATAAACATTAAAGATTTGGAATGTTTCAGCAACACAAAGGGTCAAATGGTAACCTTATTCTATCTCGACAAGAACTTTCTCTGTCAGAGCAGGTATGGCCCAGCCTCAAGACTATGAGTGACTTCTGATTCTGAGGGGATGGCATCCCTTTTTTTCTGTCCTTCATCTCTGGAGTAGAGACTTGCCTCAGTGAGAATCCCCAGAACAATTTTTCTATGGGGAGTTCTGTCTATCAGGCAGTTTAGCAACAGCATCACAGAGGAATCAACAATATCCCAATATTTTACTATGGCAAAATGTAACACATTTTTTCTTTGTATATTATAAAACTCATAATTTGATACTTATTTGCTTGTTTAGTTCATCTATGCATTCCTTATCCTCAATGAAAAATGAACAAGGTATTTCAGGATTATTCTGTTAAGGTGATTGACTTTTGATGGAAAAATTTGAAGTCACTATGGTTATTTACTGAATTCAAAGTGTGGAACAAAATGCAAAATTTAATTCATTTCTTTTTTCCCTTTTTACAGGCTCTGTATAACTCTATCAAGAATGAGAAGCTTGAATGGGCAGTGTAAGTATAGTGACTATTAGTGTTTTTGTTTATTTATTTGTTTTATCTTTTATTGACTTGACTATTTTGGAGGGTTGGTATCACATCTGTCATTGCTCAGGGTTACTCCTGGATCAGCACTCAGGAATTACTCCTAATGGACATGGGAGACCATATAGCAGGGGTCTCAAACTCACGGCCCACGGGCTGTTTGTGGCCCTCTGTACAACATTTTGTGGCTCGCGGCCGGCCTTCAAATATTGCAGAATTTGCTAAAAATCGCATTAGTAAGAAAAAAAATCGCATTAAACATTCGAATACCTCGAGCAGTTCCATTCAGGTATGCAAATGTCTAATGCGAGTTTTTGCGATTTTTTTTCTTACTAATGTGAATTTTTGTTGCGAATATTCAGTAAGCGAAATCCATTATGCGGTTCTACCTCATCCTGACTTTGCCACCTGCGGCCTCCAAGTAAATTGAGTTTGAGACCCCTGCCATATAGGTTGCCAGGAATCAAATCTGAGTAAACTGTGTGCAAGGAAACACCCTACAGCTGTACTATCACTATAACTCAATGTGCCCATTTGTATTCTTACTTTATACTTGAAAGTGATCCTAGAGAAGTAGTAAATATGTATCATGCTCATCATGATACAGCATAAAACATTAATAGTAGTGTCTACTATGTAAAAAACTAAATAATATCTGATCATTTTGTGTTATTTTATTGATACCCAGCCATTCCTATTTTTTTTTATTTTTATGCTATGCCATAGCATAACCAGTCCTAGACTGGTTACTTTTTTTTTTAACAAATGTAAGAGTAATATTTTTAGAATTTATAAAATGTTACAGTGAAGAGATTGACTCACAAAGCAAAAACTGTGACAGAAATGATAGTATTCACAGATTCTGCAAAATTATTCAAAAGTCACAAACCATGGTTTGTAAGACAAATTCACCAATGTTAAGTGAACCATTACAAATTAATGCACAATTTGAGTTAAATAAAAGTTGCTTGAAATACTGAAACTACTGCTTCTTTATTTTAATTTTTATTTAAAGCATTGTGATTTACAAAGTTATTTATAATTGAATTTTAGACATACAATGTTTCAGCACCAGGTCTATCCCCAGAATTAACCCCCATTTACCAGTGTTCCCAGAGTCCATCTCAACCCTCACCCTAGCCCCACAGAACACACAGCCAGTCATAATAATAGGCACCTTTTTAAGTTTGATTGTTGAAGTTTGTGTATCATTTTTTCAGTTTCATTGATTACATGGTTTAGATATTTAGTAACATTATCAGTGTACCTGAATCATTTTACACTTGATCTTAGCCAAAAGGCCGAGAAGCGATACCTGAATCATTTTAATTCCTATTCCCTGTTATATTACATCTATCTTTCTCTTCCTCCATGCAAATTCTTACCTTATTCTAATATTCTGGAGCCAACAGTGTTATAGATAACCCTCATTTAAGCCATTGCATTCTCACATGCAGTTATTCTCTATATCACATATAAATGATATCATCCAGTATGTGTCCTTCTTCTGGCTTATTTCATTTAACCTGACAGCTTCCAGTTCCATCCATGTTGAAACAAATTGCCTGATTTGGATTTCCCTTATGATAAGTGATGATATACCTGTGTGTCATCTGTTAGTCTTTCTCAAAGAGTTGTTATCTGTTTCCAGTCCCAAATATTTTTTTTTGTTTTGCCCCCCCATGACAGTGCTTAGAGGTTACTGCTGGTTCTACATTTAGAAATTACTCCTGGCAGGCTTGGGGAACCATATAAGATGGCAGGAGTCAAAACTGGGTCTGTCCCAGGTTGGCTGCATGCAAGGCAAACACCTTTCCACTGTGCTATTACTCTTGCCCAGTCTCTACCCATTTGGAATGTGGTTTTTAG
>PVKC010037109.1:0-13074 GCA_004027635.1 Crocidura indochinensis
TTTTTTGGTTTTTGGGCCACACCCAGTGACGCTCAGGGGTTACTCCTGGCTATGCGCTCAGAAGTAGCTCCTGGCTTGGGGGACCATATGGGAAACCGGAGGATCGAACCGCGGTCCATCCTAGGCTAGCGCAGGCAAGGCAGGCACCTTACCTTCAGCGCCACCGCCCGGCCCCCACTCCAGGATATCTTTCCTTGCAGTTATCAGGGAGTCCTGGGTCAAGGATCCAATAATCATCAATCTTTTGAGTTCCTCATAATCAGAGCCCAGGTAGGTTGCAATTTGACATGCCATCCCATTAAATAGGGAATGACAAACAGGTTGCCAAAGTTGGACCTTAATACCCCAGCAAGAGGAAATATGGTCAGCTCTTCCACATTACACCTCTACCTCCTAACTCTACAACACATCCTTATTCAGGCTATGCTCTTTTCTCTGCTAGTCATACTTTCTTTGTTTGGTAGGTTGGTTAGAAGAGCTAATTAAAATTACTGTTTTGTTATTCCTATTCAGTCCTTAGTAGCTCTAAGATATGGGTCTTTTGCTTTTCTGTGACTGTTTCCTCATCCATAAAGTTGAACCACAGGGTGTTGTAAAGGGAGAGGATCCCCAATACTGTAACACAAATCTGACACAGAAGACAAACTCTAGGTATTAATTCATCAAAGGACAAGTCAGTCTTTGTTGTCTCTTAAAAGCCTACCACACATATCCCCACTTCAACTTGTTCTCTCTGATAGCATTTTTTGGCAATCTGTGTTGATGGTATATTTATTCCTTATTACAGATGTGGTCATTTTGACTTCCCAAACAAGAGGGAAAGGGTCTAGAAAGAGGAAACTGCATTTCATCTGGCTCTTGTACCTATTTGGAAAACTTTATACATTTTCTGTCTTGGGATTGTCTTTTTCTGATATGAAAAAATCACAGCTTGTAGGCCAGCTTTTCCCCAAGCCATAGTCTTGGAAAAATAGTGATATCTTGCTTCAGAATATGGATTCAGATCCATATTCTTAAACACTTCTTAACAGTGTTTTCAACCATGCCTACTAATCCATTCAATAGATATGTGCTAAGTAATTACTCTGTCTCATTCCTGGTTTAATGGCCTGCAGATAAAAGTTTGGGTGTTTTGTCCCCACACTTAAGGAAATTGCCAGCCAGTAGGGAAAAAAAAACAATCAACAAATGCTTAAATAAAAAAATATTGTAAGTGAAATAACAGTAGAATAGTGGTGTGTTAGTGGCTAAGATGAGGTTCCTTTGAGGTTGGGTGGCCATTGAAAGACTTTCAGAGGTCCATGGGGACTTTGATGTGGTAAATTTGGTGTGGGTCTAAAAATTGTGTAGTTAATAAGTAAATGCAGTCACTTTGGGTACATTGACATGGAGTCAGAAATGTGGTTCAAATCCCTCTGCCTCCAGGTGTGTGGAGGTGCTTTAGACCAAGTTGTTGAAAGTCTCTGACCCAGTTTCCTAATTTGCAAAACTGAATACTACTACCATTCGTCACAGAAAGTTGTTATTGGAATTAAACGAGATAAAAATAGAAAATGCTGGCACATAGCATGTGCTCAGTAAAAGGCAAACATATTAAGGGATGGAGCGATAGCGAAGCAGTAAGGCATTTGCTTTGCACGTGGCTGACCCAGGATGAACCTGGGTTCGATCCCTGATGTCCCATATGATTTCCCAAGCTAGGAGGAATTTCTTATCACATAGCCAGGAATAACCCCTGAGCATTGGGTGTGTCCCCAAAACAAAACAAAAGGCAAACATATTTTGCAACAAAAGTTCTACCTATTCTTCACTGTAATATTTAATCTTTTGTCTGAGTTACTGAAAGAAAAAAGGTACAAAAATGCCAAATGCTAGTTACAAAGCATAGTAGTTGATTATTTTTGTCAAATGAAACTCCTTCTTTTGAAAAACAAATTCTCAATGGTATAGTAAATATCTATCAGGAAATATGATTCAGTGATAGAGTAGATGCCTTAAATGTGTGAAATCCTGGGTTTGATTCTCAGCACCTCCCAAAGAAAAAGAAAGCCACAAAACATCTTGTAAAAAGTCCCATATTTCATGAATGAGTGACCTGACTCTCTAGTTTAGACAACTCAATATTTGGAAGGACTTTGGCCTAATTTCTTCTCCTTTTACCAAGAACCTGGCTAGCTGTCCTTTCTAACTTCTGGGGGGACTGGGAAGATTTGAAGTGCTGTGTCTGAGCATGTGACAGGCACAAGCAAAGTGTGCCCTTTCCTCTGTAGCATCAACTAAAAAGCCATCCTGGCAGAGATAAGGGCTGGTCTTGGAGCACCCACCCCTGCATTGGAAAAGGGACTCCTCCTTCCATTTATAAGCTGGGCTGGTACATAACAAAGAAGAAGAAGAGAAGAAGAAAAAACGGCAGGAAGCAGCCTTTTCAACCAGCAAAAAAACCGTTAGATCCATCTCTGGGCCCTGATGCTGAAGCCCCGCCTGCCCCACCCCAGCACCACTATCTAGGACATTCAGTTCTCAGAGCACGGTGTTTGTCCCTAGTTTATCAAGGACCTGTGGAAACATTTCTAGAGCTGAAGATAAAGAGCTCTCCCCCACCTCCCTCCTCTCTCCATTCTACTTCCAACAACTGACCAGTGGGTTTCTCTGAACAATAGCAACTCAGAAAAGAAGAGAGTGGTCAACCTGATCTTGAAATCATTAGGAGAGACAGGTAAGATGCAGTTCATTCATTGAACTAATACAGAATTACTGGGTACTTTTGTGGTAATTATTGAGAGAGGTATTTTGGATTAAATGATGAGCAGAAGGTGTGTGTGTGTGTGTGTGTGTGTGTGTGTGTGTGTGTGTGTGTGTGTGTGTGTGTGTGTGTGTGTGTATTTGGAAGAGAGAAGGAGATAGATGGCACATAACAGTCACAAGAAGTTTAGTCACAACTTGAGATCTAAACAATATCATATAATGGTGGACCCTGATCTAGTCATGGGATGTGTGAAGTGGGGGATTCAGGGGAGATTTTCTTTAAATTAAAAGGATATATATATAAAATCTCCTAGTTTTCCCTCTTGATTTCTAAGTGAGTATTTTAGGGTTAAAAAGACACTCCAGGTCCTGAAAGACTTGCTGCCGGTTCCATGCCTGTCCTTTTCCTGATAGCAAGTCACGATTACTCAACCTCATGTAGGTTGGAAATGACTTATTGGAGTGATATAGAAGCCAGCATAAACCTGCCAGGATATCCTTCAAGATTCAAGTTGGCTTTGCAAAAGTTGCTAGATAAAAGATATTTCCAGATGAAGGGTCATGCAGGAAATACAAATGGAATGTTTTTAATAGCTCTTCCTTTGCTAGATATGACCCAAGGTGGCCTTCTGCAATATGATATGTGAAACTTTATAGCCTGAGAGCTGAGAGGGATTGGGCTGGCCCATGAGCAGATCGGGGGCTTTGGAAAGTCCTTGTGTCCTGAGAAGGGATTAAAGATAGGGGTCTAAGAACTGTAGAGTGAGGCTTCTGCCTTGCATGTCACTGGCATGGTGTGAACCTTAGAACTAAACATCAGCCCCCTGAATTCAAAGATGGGAATTAGCTCCTGAGCTCCCAAGCACTGCCAGGTGTGGTCTCAAAACAAAAACAAAATAAAGCAAAATAAGCTTAACTGAGAGGAATCTCTATCCATGTGTTCACAATGGAGCCTATACATCTGTAACCTAAATCTTGGATTCTTAGGAGAGGACAGAAAACGAGATAGATAAAAACCCTGAATTTCTCTGAGGATGTGACTTACATACTGTATCTGTGAACCCTGACTTAAACCTTGGTGTAAATGGGCTTCTGCTGGAAGGGAGTAACACTGCTGTTGAGATCTAAATGGGCAAAATCACTTTTAGGGGCCATGAAAATATCTCAAAGCTCACAGAACTGGACTTGTTAAATGGATCCTTCCATGAACCTGCCGTGCTTATAGCTCCCTCAAATGACCTGGTCATTTCTGCCTGGAGGCATAAGAACAAACCTGTCTCTTTTACTAGATTCTCTCTCCACACCTCCTGTGGTAATAAATATACATGAAAAAGTACCATTTATACATGAAAATGTACCATTTGGACATTTCCAAATTTACAGCTTGGAGGTCATGAAGCACATATACATTGTTATTACAACTGTCACTACTATCCAGTCCAAGAACATTTCCTTATTTCTTCTCCAAATTGAACTGTACTGTCCCCTTCCACCTGAGCCCCAGGCAGTTTCCAATACACTATCTGTTTCTTTCTTTTTTTTTTTTTTTGGTTTTTGGGTCACATCCGGCAGTGCTCAGGAGTTACTCCTGGCTCCATGCTCAGAAATTGCTCCTGGCAGGCATGGGGGACCATATGGTGCACCGGGATTCGAACCGATGACCTTTTGCATGAAAGGCAAATGCCTTACCTCCATGCTATCTCCCGGGCCCCTATACTATCTGTTTCTATAGCAATTACCCCTCAAAATACCTTGCATGACTTCCCATGATGGTTCATGAAGTCTTTATATCCTTTAGAGTCTAGTTGCTTTCACTCAACATAATGCTTCAAGTGTCATCCAAGTTGTAGCATATGCCAGGATTTACTTTCAATTAAAGGCAAAATAATATTCCATTAGGAACAATACAGATTATTGTAAAAATTCATTCATTTATTCAGGCACTACCACTCTGCTTCCTTTTTGGGGTATGGTGAATGCTATCACTATAAGTAAAGATATAGAGATAACTCTCCAAGTACCAATTTTTTATTATTTTGGGTTTGGTATTCAAAATATTACTTGCTTGATCATACATAAATTCTATTTTTAATGCTTTGAGGAATTCATACTGATTTCCTTAGTCCTCTCATGATTTTTCATTCCCAGTAGTAGTGCAAAAGAATTCCAATTTCTCCACATGCCCTCCCCAATTCACGCTAATTTCCCTCTCTTCCATAATATCTTAGATTCCTAATGGCTATGCCAACGTATCTCTCTTGGAATTTTATTTGCCTTTACGCTGGATAAGTGGTGTTAAGTACATTGTTATGGGTATACTAATTTTATCTCTTCATTTGAAAAAGTTTGTTCTAGTTTTTCTCCATTTTTCACTTGATTTGTTGATTTGTCATGGTTTAATTGTAGAAGTTCTTTACATATTCTGGATATTGTCTTCTTTTTTGTTTGTTTTTTTTGGGGGGGCACACCCAGTGGCACTCAGGGGTTAATCCTGACTCTGTGCTCAGAAATCGCTTCTGGCAGGCTCAGGGGACCATATAGGATGCCAGAGATCAAACCAGGTTGGCAGCATGCAAGATAAATGCCCTACCACTCTGCTATCACTCTGGATAGAATATTGTCCTCTTATCAGGTGATTTGCAAATCTTTCCCCCATCCCTTGGCTTGTCATTTCATTTTGTGATAGTGTTCTTTGACACATAAGAGTTTTTAGCTCTGGTATAGTCCAATTCACTTATTAAAACATTTTGTGGGACCCGGGAGATAGCATGGAGGTAAGGTGTTTGCCTTTCATGCAAAAGGTCATCGGTTCGAATCCCAGTGCCCCATATGGTCCCCCGTGCCTGCCAGGAGCAATTTCTGAGCATGGAGCCAGGAGTGACCCCTGAGCACTGCCCAGTGTGACCCAGAAAACCAAAAAAAAAAAAATCTTGTTTGCCCGTGATTTTGGCACACTCAAGAGATCATTGCCAAATTCAGTGCCATGTAGCTTCCCTGTTATAGTCTCTTCTACACATTTTATAGTTTCAGTTTCCAGGTTTTAAAAGACTTCTCACTACCAGTGCCTGGGTCATCTTTAATATTAAAGTCAGGGCTGACCCTCTTCACCAATAGAAAGACCCTCTGGTCCTTATGAATGTCAATTGGGAAATTGATTCTTAGAATATGACATTTTAAGTCCTTAATTCAAAAGGATTTATAATCTTCAAAGTTATAAAAGTACCCTGGGAAGTAGTAAAAATGAAAATCAAGGGCTCTCTTCTGCCAGAAATCACCGAATTGACAAGATGCTGTTGCCAGTGAAATCTTCGCATAAAAGACCGATTAATGAGTCCCTAATGGGGACTTATAGCCATAAGATAGGAGAACCATGGGGTAAAAATATGAATGGAGTTGGACTCAGGTTGATGGACACAATTTGAGGGAGCAGAGAGAACTGGCAAGAAATGTATACTGGTCGCAATAGTGATGCTTGTTTCCTGAGCACTTACTGTGGGCCGGGCACTGTGCTTTGTCTTCTGTATATTAGCCCAATTACTCCTATCAGTCTCTATTTTATCATTGCAAGCACTGAAGCACAGAGATTTGCCCAAGATTAATTATCCAGATAGTAGTTGTGAAGCAGTGACTTGAAAAAGGAGTTTATTATCTCCAAAGGTCTCTCTCTCTCTCTCTCTCTCTCTCTCTCTCTCTCTCTCTCTCTCTCTCTCTCACCCCTACATTTTTCTGTCTTTCTCCTTTGTTTGGTTGTTTACTTATTTTTTCTTCATTCTAGCATCAACATTCTAAAACAGAATTAAATAAATAAATCAGACATTCCTGATAAAGGGACTAGAATAAGACAATGCATGGAGGTAGTGGTAGCACAGCAGTAGGGCGTTTGCTTTGCACATGACTGACTCAGGACAGATGCAGGTTCGATCCTAAGGATCCCATATGGTCCCCCACACCTGACAGGAGTGATTTCTGAGCACAGAGCCAGGAGTAACCCCTGAGCACCTCTGGGTGTGACCCAACCCCCCAATATATAATGCATGGAAATGGACTTGAGCAAGACACGTGAGTTTAAGGAAGAAGAATGGTTGAAAGAGGATATCAAGCGCTAAGCAGTCAGGCTACATTGAATTGATGCATTGACAAAATCATGGGTTACATATAAAGGAAGTGTGGGAAGTTTGGTCTTGATCTTTTAGAAGGACAAATCAGACCTAGAGCTTCAACTACAACCCTCCCCATCCACCCCTTCTCTCTGTAAAAATGTCAATATTGAAGTGCTGAAATGATAAGCAACTGCTGATGGTCATAAGCAATCTGATCCCATTGCTTATTTGTGAGCAGGCAAGTGCCCTACCCACTGTACTATCTCTCTGGCCCCAATAAATAGAGTCTTAGCAGTTTCTTAGGAGGAAGAACCGTTTGAACTAAGACCTGAATGAAGTTGAAGTGGGGGAAGAGCATGTCAGGAAAGAGCAAGTATCAAAGCCTTCCAA
Organism: Crocidura indochinensis; assembly: GCA_004027635.1. Taxonomy (NCBI): domain Eukaryota; kingdom Metazoa; phylum Chordata; class Mammalia; order Eulipotyphla; family Soricidae; genus Crocidura; species Crocidura indochinensis. The sequence goes on from PVKC010037109.1 coordinate 7,236, forward strand.
CAGGAGTTGACTTTGTTTTCAGGAACAAAAGAGAATCAGTGTGATTCTAGCCAGAGAAGGTGAAGGGTTCATGATTGGAAAGGATATTAGAGGTCAGATGGCAGTGTCTTTTAAACCAGAGTAAGAAGTTGAGGTTTCAAATGTGCTGTTTTAGAATCCCAGGCATTGTGGCATGCTACACAGGTGGGAGTGCCTTACAAGAGATGTATTACATGAGCAAAATGCACAGGATGATTCAGTCATCTTACCCAGCTCTGACTCTAATCTGGAGCCTGGAGCAGCAGATAAGTACAGGGTCCAGAAGCTCAAGAGAAAAGGAAGAGGGAAATCTGATAGTGTCAGAAGTAGAAGAAGATGCCAATTTTTTCTCCTTTGTCTTGTCTATCCATGGGTATTCAAATCTTTTAAAGTTGGAATCTCTCCATATAAGCTAACTAATTCACAAGTTTTTAAGTCAATTTTCATTTCATATATATACATATCCTATTTCACAGAACTGTTATTAGAGCTCCGTGATATAGGCATTTTGAATACGCCTACTTTACAGACGTGAAAGTTGGAGTCCAGAGACGTTGAACAGTATATTCAAATCAATAGGTCTGGGGGCTAGAATGATAGTTCAGTCAGTAGTATGTTCCTTGCATGCAGAAAACTGGGATTTGAACCCTGGCATCCTATATGGTCTCCTGAACATTGGGTAGTAATTAGAGGTCCCCTAAATTTAGGAGTAATTCCTGAGCATAGAGCTAGGTGTAATCTCTGAACATTACTGGGTATGACCCAAAAACAAATACAAAAAGTTCAGTAATAGGTGAAGTCTATTAGCAATAAAAATCCTATGACTCCGGGGCCCGGGAGATAGCATGGAGGTAAGGCGTTTGCCTTTCATGCAAAAGGTCATCGGTTCGAATCCCAGTGCCCCATATGGTCCCCCGTGCCTGCCAGGAGCAATTTCTGAGCATGGAGCCAGGAGAAACCCCTGAGCGCTGCCGGGTGTGACCCCCCCAAAAAAAAAATCCTATGACTCCAAGGAAAAAGCCGAGACACCACACTGCTGACTTCTCTCCCACTAATATGCTAAGAGTTTAAGCTTGTTAAGGCCTGCCTGGCCATGAACTTTTGACATTTGAGAGTAATGGCTTTGTTGCTTGATTTTGATTCTTTTTTGTTTGTTTGTTTGTTTGTTTGTTTGTTTTGTTTCATTTTGTTTTGGATCACACCCGGCAGCACTGAGGGGCTACTTCTGGCTCTATGCTCAGAAATCACCCCTGGCAGGCTAGGGGGACCATATGGGATGCTGGAATTTGAACCACCATCCTTCTGCATGCAAGGCAAATGCCTTACCGCTGTACTATCTCTCCGGCCCCCTGATTTTGATTCTTGTCTTAGTTGTAAAAGGTCATTTAGAAGTTGCTGGAGGTGGGGGGGCAATAGATGAATAAAACTTTGTCTGACACATGCAGTTGTTATGGTAGGAATGAAGCTGTTGGCAACTTGTCCAGGACATAAATGCATTTCTGATTGAAAAAAAAAAAAGCCTGAGACCAGCTGATCTCACAGACACTCTTTTTTTTTTTTTTTTTTTTGGTTTTTGGGCCACACCCAGTGATGCTCAGGGGTTACTCCTGACTATGCGCTCAGAAGTCGCTCCTGGCAGGCACGGGGGACCATATGGGAACCGGGGGATCGAACCGTGGTCCGTCCAAGGCTAGTGCGGTAAGGCAGGCACCTTACCTGCAGCGCCACCGCCCGGCCCCTCACAGACACTCTTAAGGTCTTCAGGATCTCAGTCTCAAAAGTGTGGAAGCTTGGGGCCAGGGCGATAGCATGGTGGTAGGACATTTGCCTTTCACGTGGCTGATCCAGGTCGTACCTGGGCTCGATCCCCAGCATTCCATATGGTTCCCCAAGCCAGGAGCTATTTCCCAGCACCTAGCTAGGAGCAACCCCTGAGCATCACCCGATGAGGCCCCAAAACAAAATAAACAGCAAAAAAGACTGTGTAAGCTGTGTAGTAGATTGTGTCCTGGCAGTCTGGATGCCTCCTGATATGGTGATAATGTGATAATGACTTCTTTTTTTGTTTTTGTTTTGGGGCCACACCCAGCGGTGCTCAGGGGTTACTCCTGGCTGTCTGCTCTGAAATAGCTCCTGGCAGGCACGGGGGACCATATGGGACGCCGGGATTCGAACCAACCACCTTTGGTCGTGGATCGGCTGCTTGCAAGGCAAACGCCGCTGTACTATCTTTCCGGGCCCGGTGATAATGACTTCTGAAGGATGGGGAATACCCATGACTGTCTTTCAGAGCACTTGCAACCTGCCAATCTATGTGTTATTACATTTTCTACATATCATCTTACCAAACCCTCCCAATACTATAGTGAGGTGGGCAGGCATCTCAGTGAGTCACTCTAGTCCTGATCCTGATGGACATTACTACACTGCCTGTGACAGTTCTAGAAACTGAGGTTCAGGGAAGGAGCCCTCTCTCCACAATCATGCCACAAGTAGATATTCAGCCTCACAACTATCCTGCCTTCCAAAGATTCATTGATAGGAATTTTTTAAAGCATTGTAGGAAAACTTTTTTATTCATTACTAAGGTTCCTTACTAAGAAATCTAACATTTTGTCATAACACATTTGTTAACTGACCCTGAAATGTTCTGAAACAGTTTTGGGAGCCAGATTCTGTTGAGGAGCTGAAAGAATTTTGCATAACAAAAGAATAACATTTCAAGGCACATACGGTTTATGTTGTTGTTCCTAGATGTGAATGTCACAATGAACAGATACATTTTGCAAATTCGTTTCTAATGAGAGGAGGAAGAAAAAGAAAATAGGTAAATTATCATTCTTGACATTCCCCCCATGATGCTTTGCTTTTCTGTTTATATTTTAAGTTCATTTTAACAAAGCAATTTACTCTTAATCACTTGAAACCTCTTTCCTAGAAACAATTGTAAATATCATAAGAAAAAAAAAGGAATAGGGGGCCAGAGAGATACATAGAGATAGTATCTTGGACATACCTAACCCCAATTTGATCTCCAGTACCCTGAGCTGAGCACTGCCAAGAGTATCCCTAAGCATTGAACCAGGAATCCAGGAAAAAGCCTTTTTCCTTTTTTCTTTTTTTTAAATCAGAGTCACACATGGCGGTGCTCAGGGGTTACTTTCTGACTCTGTGCTCAGAAATCGCTCCTGGCAGGCACAGTGGGAAGACCATATGGGATGCCAGAATTCAAACCAATATCTGTCCTGAATTGGCTACGTGCAAGGCAAAAATCCTATCACTGTGCTATCTCTCTGGTTCCCAGGAAAAAAATCCTTGAGCTTTGCAGGGTTAGACCAAAACTCAAAATGAAACAAGCAAGCAAACAAAATAATAAAAAAAAAAATAAAGAAAAAGAACAAAGAATAGAAGATGCCAACAGGGAAAAAAATGATAAATCCAACATGGGACCAGATTCAACAAGCAGATTGCCTTAGTCTTCTGATAGTATTATTTAGGAAGAACCTATAAAATTTATAAAATTCAGGATACTTAAGATTTGCAGAGTGGGGAAAAGAAGGAATTAAATTGCAGTCACATTGGGTAAGGATCAAGATTCCTGGAACTCTTAAGAACCTTTCCCTTACCCATTGCCTCAGAATCCCTCTTCTGTATAAAAGACAGAATTACTATGGAAGAATACAATAAGGTCATAATTACTTTGAAATTATTCATAATAAAAACAAATTTTGAGGCTTGACTTTAAATGTAAAACTTAAATTTGAGCAATTTAATTGCCTGTTGAATAGAAACTAAATCCCTTTGGTTGGCAGTTATTTCTTACAACCACCATGTGTGAAATTGAAATCTCAAGATATCATTTCAAATATTCACTTTCTCTAAGGAAGTTCTCCCCAAAGAGTTGTGAAAGATAAGAAACTGACCCAATGGCATAGGCAATAATCTCTCTTTCCTTATAGTCTGGGGTCAAGACAGAAACATATTATTAAAAGGAAACGGAATGCCCTTTTGGAACCCAAGACTATAGTTAACAAGTAACATGAGCCCCTCGAAAACCTGGAGTGAAGAAGGTAGCAATTTATCCGATTTAATAAAAGCAGGCAGAGGCAAACACATCAGCTAGTTAACCAAGATAGTGAACATGGAAGTGGAAAATACTTTTATATTTTGTTTAGGACCCACAGAGGATGGACCGAAGGGACCTGTTCTGCTTACTTTTTAAGAACAGGAAATCATTAAAAAAATTTTTTTGGGGGGTGGGAAATTCTCATTTCAAACTCCAATTTTATCTTGAAATTTAATTTTAAGCTCTTTAAAAATTCTCCCTGTAATGTGTTTTAGCTGTATAGCACAGCAGTTGCCATTTATGAGCATTTATTAGAGGCCAAATGCTTTTTAGGCATTTAACTTTACCTGTTATTACCCCGCCATCCATTGCCAGTTGAGTTTTAATCTGCAGGCATCCACTTGCTTAATCTTCAGAACCTCCTATGCCATGAGCCCTCCCCTGGCCCCATTTGAGTGAGGAGAACAGGAGAACAGGAGAGCAAATTCTTCAGTTCTTGCTATGCATCCAGTTCACATGCGTGGAGTGGGAGACGGTGGGCAGACTGATTCCAGAAACTCAACACTGTTATCTTATATTGGGGGGAGAGGGCTTGCCTGGGTCACCTCCAACTGATTGAAGGAGTTCAAAGTAACCCCTACAAATTGATTCTAAATTCCTCTCATTTGATCACCACACTGATTTTGAAGTAGGCAAACTGCCCATCACAACCTATATGTTTATTTTCATTTCTTACTATAGAGTGGTAGGTTATAGAATTCAGACTTAGCTACAGACTTACCAGCTTTCTTTTCCTTTTCCTTTTGTCTTTGCTCCACACGTGGCAGTGTGGCTGTAGGATCTGGGATCACTCCTGGTGGTCTCCCAGGTCCGCCGTAAAGGGATGGAACCTGGGACTGCCCCCATGCAAGTCAAACGTTCCACCCTCTGTACTAGGGCTCTGGCATTCTAGCTTTCTTTTTATTCTGTTTTGTTAAGTTCCGGAGCCACACATAATGGATCCTTGACTTTGTTACGAGTACATGGGGTGCTGGGTATCGAACCTGGGCCGTCTGTGTAGACTCTGTCCTTCATGGTATCTATTTCTGGTCTAGGAGAGTCTATATAGTGAATGAAGACCTTGGCTTGAACCCAAAACTGCTCTTGCAGGGATCTCAAACTCAATTTACCTGGGGGCCGCAGGAGTCAAAGTCGGGGCAATCCTTGAGTGCAAAGTCAGTGGTAAGCCTTGAACATGGGGGGGTGTGTGTGACCCAAACAACCAAAACAAAACAAAACAAAAATAGATTCCTCTAGGGCAGGGCCACAAAATGTATAGAGGACTGAAAATGGCCCGCGGGCCGCGAGTTTGAGGCCCCTGTAAGGAAGGGTTCCTCCCCTACCTTAAACTCCTTACATACATTTTAATTACACCATTTAAAGTCCCAAGCCTCAGAGACCAGAGAATAACAAGAGCATGTCTACAACATAAAATTATTCTGCTTATACTTGTAAAGGCCCAGCAAGGCCCTGATTCCACTCACACCTGTCCTGGGGCTCAGACAGGCCCCTCAATGGGTCTCTTCTATACCCCAGATCCAGATGGTCCCTATACAAAGGTGGACTCGAAAGAACTTCAAAGGCCTGGGACCAGTAGAGCATCCTAAGATCTTTGGAGAATAATGTTTTCCAGGCATTCTAATGAGGAGAACCAAGGAAAACAAAGTTTTTATTTTCATTTTTATTACTGCAGAGGGGCATTTACACCCCCCCCCC